>VICI01004485.1:0-10911 GCA_019593645.1 Akabosia matsudoensis
GTGGATCCAAACGGGTTGAAAAAGTGAGACTAATAATACTTCCAACCATATAAAAAGCGAAACCAGTAGTAGACTATGAGGATATGTTCGACACAGGGAATAGCAAGGATTTTCGCTACATGGCTCGTCTATCTGGATCTCTCACTTTTTTTCAAACAGTTTTTATAGGTATTCCCTGTTATCCATGTCTGCTTCAGCAGACAACAAGCTTGTTCACTCATATCAGAAGATGAGTGAGAAGGGTTTTTAATGTCTGTCATTCGAAGAGAGCATTCATCTGTTTGAAAATAAATTACACCATCATCAATCCAATGTTAAAAACTACCTAGAACTTGTAGTTAGGAGTGTATATAAGAGCCAGCGTCAGCATTACAGTGTTACACGCAATATGCATGACAAATAGTTGCAAAAACATGATTTTTTTTGTGCATCACCAGTTATCATGTACACATATCGCTACTCGCTGTCACTATCGTTTTTACCTTGTTCTTTTCAAAGATATACGCCAACTTACATGCATTCCAAATTGCAGCGTCTGGTTATTTAAAAAAAAGTATAGAAATTACCAGAAGACATTGTCTGGTTGATTCTTTTTATTTTTCTTGTGAAATCCAGAGAAACCATGGGCTAGGCAATCATTTACCCATCATTTCTCGTTTTTTTCCCTGTCCACCAGAAACAAAAAAGAGTTTGGAAGATAGATAGACTTCAGCTAGAGCAATTAGGTACTGTGTATAATTTGTAGAAATGTTATGGTTTTCAATGTTCTTTATGTCTTTTTTTAACCATTCCTACTTCTCAGCAATAATCTTTCTGAAGACGACATATCAAGTGGTGTGCTAGTCACGTAGCGTGTTTTACCTACTGCTCCAATACTTTTGATGATTTCCGTTTTGTTGCTCCAAAAAGACACACGAACACAAGCTATTATAACTTTTTAACAAACTGCAAATATCAAATTGCAAATTTTACTCTGTCACGATGCAGGCACACATCATACACGAGCCTGAAATGTATATACATATATGCATCTCAACATTTTTTTGCTAAGAAAGTAGGGCCTTCACTCATTCACTCCATAGTGCTAAATCTAGCACATTATTTAAAAAAAAAATTTAAAATGGCGGAGCTGACGATGATGAAGCAAAAAAATATACAAAGTTGAAAACCTCCCTTCTTCCAAGCCTCCCAATGTGTTTCTACTGTGCAAAATAGTAAAAATGCATTCATCATCTTAATGTGCATATAAATAATGCATAAACCAACGTAAACAGTTTTTTTTTTGCAAAAAAAAACCTTCGTCGTTCTTCTCTTTTCTCTTTGCACTATCTGTCTGTCAATACTATTTTCACACTCGAAAAGCGACAGACAGATAGAAGATGATGATAAAAGAGAAGATGAGTTTTAAGACGTGTGGAAAACTGCTCAGGATTTCTTTTGTGCTCAGCCCTCCCTACATTTTGTGACGGCAGACGGCACAGATCCAGTAGCTGACAGAAGGAACTAAAGCCTCGATGTTTACAAGAAAAGGGAAGTGCATTTTATAATGCATACTTTGGAGTTCAAGGAAGTATTTAAATTTTTTGGCAGGGCTGGTAATGAGATGTTTCACAAACTTGTTCGAAGTCGGACAAAGAGGAAAATAAATGATCCCCATTGCTTGCAGGGATGTTCTCGACAGACCGAAAGGATTGTGAGCGAGGGGAATCGCAAGACCGCATTAAAATACTTTTTCAAGATATGAGTTTAAATTATGAAGAAAATGAAATACAACGTCTTTTGACTCTGTCTGACGAGCAGTGACATACAACAGAAGTTGATCGTAGACTAGTCCTTATTTCTGCTTTTATAGTTTGACGAGTTGGTTTGTTCGAAAGTCATATAAATGCTTGCACCAATGATGAATTCACTTTGATTCGTCTGTTTGTCCGTCCTGCTGAGTTCATCCGCAGACTGCCCGACGGCATCGCCACTCCGGTACTTCTGTTGCACCTCAAAAAATTGTTTGTTTTTTATGTCTAGAATGATTTTACCATGCCCCACAGGTTTAGTTTAAGCAGGTTTACCAAAAGCCATCTGCAGAGCTATGTTATCTTTTAGCCTTGAGTCTGTGCAGTTTCCTTTTTTTGAATATTTTCCAGAGGGAAATATACTACTAGTTCACAGTACATCTGCTCTGTTGGACTTTCCACATTGTGCAGCGGTTCATTTGGTAAATAGAGCAGCTTCCTTTCATCTTTTGAGCGGATGACCTGAAGAGTTGTTCAGCAATTAGAGAATTTTCCACGAGAATGGCTGAACGAATTTCGTTCAACTTAATAAACCTTGTTGAAAAGTTTCCTGTTTTGAAGTTTATTTTTCTGGCATGTTTTATCTTTGACTGCACTCGAGGTAGAGAACTGTCCCGTACCATCATTATGCAGTTTTCTTTCAGAACATCATTTCGATTTTAGAAAAATGTATTACGTGAAGTTACGCTTGAATTAAATGCCTTCGTTATGATAAGATTTTGGAACCTCAAAAGCATTTTTCGAGAATCTAAGCTTCAATTTCATATCTATTGCCTATCTGTAGTACAGCAACATCAACAAGAGGACAAAATTAGATTGTAGTTGCATTTTGTCATCAAAAATTAATTTTTTTATGAAATTGAAAGACTACTGTTCAAAAACTTAAGAGGCCATAAGGGGCTCACAACGCAATACCAGTATCCTCCACAATTTTTCCTCTTTATCCAATTTTATGCCTCGTTCCAGGCGCTAAAATGGAGGTAAGGCTAGCAGTATATCGCTTTTTTATCCATTTAATGTTTCAAAATGCATAGGTATAAAAGGACTTTCCTCTGCTCTGAAGTTTTTCCTGTGTTTATTGCAGAAGAGAGGTGTAATCGTCAGCCATTAAAAATACTTTCTCCGGGCTTTTTTTTGTGCCATTTGTATATTCAAGTTTTCTGTTGAAGCTCCGAGTAATAAATGGCAACCGTAAGTGTAGCCGTAACGAATGTGAAGAGTCACGGCTGGGGGCTTATACATATGTTAAGTAAAAGTAATGCAAGAGAAGCATACAAATGCAAGTAAATAAGAAAGCGATATGCAACAAAAGAAACAGACTTACCTACGTTGGTTAGTAATAAAGGTTCCAGTCAGTCTCTCTATTGCTTTTATTCTTCAGTTCATGTACAAATGAATAAGCTGCATCGGGGAGAAAAAACAGTTTTCAGAAGTGGCTGGGTAACAGCAATTTTGTATTTTGTTGTATACTTCACATAATGTTCCCGGATGACACTGCAATCAACAATTTTTGAAAATGTTTGTAGCATTGTGAAGTAAAGCGAAGACGAAGAACTCAACAAGAGCGTAATTACTAAGGAATCAAGATATTGTCAAGTCCATTTCATCAGCTCTTTTAACTTCCCCTCTTGAGAAAATAACTCTTAGTAACGGTTTTAACGATATTTGAGGACTTGTTTAGAAGATAGCGGCACTTAGTTTGAAAGTGACTCTTAGTTTGATCGTCTACTATGACAAACGTGTACCCAGATGCTTAAAACTTTGTAAATGTATACTAATTAAGTATTTGATTGAATTTAATTGTAAACTAACAAAATCAGCGATTGCAAACCTCTTGTTACATGAAGAAGCATACTATACCCGGCGAGCTATCATATTATGCTATATATCAAAAGTCTCACTGTTTCTTCCAAGACATAGACATATTTCTTCTGTTTCATAACATAACATCTTGAAAAAAGGTATTCCATCATGAAAGTATAGTTGGCACAAATAAATTATTTTTGTTAAAACTAGGAAGAATTGACAATGAGATGATTCTCAGTCTGAAGCTATCACATAAAGCTTGCATAAAGTGACTCATTCTTAAAGTTTCGGTGTTAATCATGTAAAACTAACGCAAAAAAAGATGAAAAGCAAAGAGTTCCAATATGAGATGAAAAGAGCTAAAAACGTGAAAGTATCTTCTTCCTCATTACCAACTGAATTTTGCATACTCATTGGTACAAGGAACCGAAGCAAGGGGCTGCCCTGTTTTTTGTTAGAGGAATAATGAGTTACTTGACACAGGGCCATGGTGATGAGTCTTTCAGGCCCAGCCCCTTTTCCTCATCTCAGTGAGCAAGGAAACATTCTTTGCTGGGCAATTATGATTACCTTTTCTGCAATTTTTCGTTTATATGAAATGAGAAAGCTTGCCTGCAGCGTCTGCCTAACAAAACTAATTGACACGAGAAGCAATAATGCAGCACAGTGCAGTAGCATAGCTTCAAGTAAATTCCTGGAATTAACTTTCTTTTCGCCAACTAGGCCTTTTATATTGTCTGCAGAGTTTTCTAGACTGTCAGACGCTGCGGGTTGTAGCATACATGAAGGAGAGCATGAATGGTTTCAGTTGTTGGTCAAGATATCACAAGTGAAAGTTGTAAAGCGTGAATCCATCTCTTTTTCCGCGTTACAAGCTTTTTCTTGTTAGTCTTCAGATAGTTGTTGCCAACCAATAGAAATATTGGAACAGCAAACATAAATCCTAAACAATTAAAGCCAAATGAACCTTAAATATGTTGCCATGAATAAGAATCTTTTACTTTTACCCATACGTCTTTCTGAAATTGTACTTAAGTTGTTATTGCATTTACTTACAATATTATTGTTAGTACAGCATCACTGTAAGATAATCTTGATAAAGAAAGTTGCAAATATTTTATGATTTCATTTGTTCTTATTTTAGGTCGTCAATTCGAACGTTCGCCAAGCAACTAACAACAAATATATGCATCAGATGTATACGGATGACCAAAATGATGGGAACTATTTTCTAAGTGAACACTTATGTTCATATTAAAAACACTTCAGCGAACAACGAAACACGTAAGTATGCTGATTATTCATTTTTCTTGATTGTACTTTGAAAAATGTTCTCCAGGCTTAATGCATGCCTTTGTAAAGTTAACAAAAACTATGCAGGTAGCATATAAAAACTGACTTGTATTTACTACTCTGTAATATTACTATATATTACTCTCTCAGGAACCCACTAAATATCGTTTTTTGGAAGAAGTTTCCCTGGAAAACAGAACTTGTCACGCAGTTCCACTCTAGACAATTTGATGCATGTAGTTTTTTATTGGTATTATGCAATTTACCATCCTATCATTATGCAATTGGTATTATCCTTGTTGGTAACTGCGACAGAAATACGCAATGTTTGTTAATTAACTGAATGGAACTAGAACACAAATGCTTATGGGAAGGAAACGCATAGATAGCCATGGAGCATCATCGTTCACGGGTTTTGGAAAGCACAAGCTCCAAAAATCCGCAACTATGGTAAGGTGAAAGTAACACAACTTTGAGATTGTCATTAGACATACTTCCCAAATGGGGATCAAAATACTCTTTTCATTACAGCCACGCTATGAACGGGTACTTTTCTTAGGGATTTGGATTTGGTAGCATAAAGGTACTTGATTAATTTTTTTTCTTCTTTTCAAACAACTTTTGGAACAAACTGACTTTTGAAATGATGCGGGTGTTGCGTGACTGCTGCTGATGTACGATGTTTGTTCACATTGCAATTTATGAAGGCTTCAGAAAGTTTTTTTTTCACAATCTTTTTGAGGCTGTAACCTTAGGACGTGAGTTCATTTATGCATTTACGATTACGAAGAAAAAAAAAACATCAGCGTCACAGAGTATTTATCTACTTGAAGTCAATATAGATTATAAGTACATGCCAAATAGTAGTACATCTTGTAGCAGATATGCACATATTCATAGAGGCTTTTTGTTGAATTTAATAAAATTTCATGTGTGTAGTTTAGATTGAAGATAAGAGTTTACTTTTCTACACACACACACACACATCTAAAACCAACCCGTTGGCAGTAGTACAAACATGGGGATGTGCATAAATAAAATTATGAAATCGGGATATAACTCACACGTACTTGCATTCTTCATCATGTGGAAAATGTGCGCAGTGCAGTAGACGGGCGAAGAGCGTACCATACGACATACGAGTATGTAGTACAGTCTCCGTCTGGCTTATCAAATTAGAAAAAAAAGAGAGGTTTATTAATTTTTATTGCTATCTTAAGAATCAAGTTGAGACTCGAGATTTAACTCAGACGTAGTCATCCCAGCTTGGAAGGACTTGGTTCTGGTGATGCATGTGAGTGAAGGTGTGTTTATGTAACAGGTTCATAAAATGAATGCTTGGCAGCTACACTAAAATCTTTCTCCTTGTTCACAACTCATTCCGCGATTTTCATTTTTTATTATTAAATGAAATCCGTGCACAGACTTGTTGTATGAACTTGAGATTCCACTGGATATTTGAGGTTAAAAACGATTCATTACAAAATTCTTATAGAATCTAACGAGATGGTAGACAATCGTTCAGGTGAAATACGTCATACGCATCTTCTAAAACAATGATTGTTGGTGCATTAGTTACTATAATTGTACCGATAGTTCATAGCTAGAGCATTTGGTGTTTTACGATGAAAACTTAGTATAAAGGTCTGCTTGATTCTGGTTTCTTCATGGTAAACATCAAGCCAAACAGTTGATTAGCATGTGATCTCCAATGAGTGATTAATGGTGCATAAACTGGAAACAGGACTTGGTTTGACAAGTTACTACGTATGTACGAATAATAGATCAGCAAATTATTCCTAAAGCTAAGTTTATAACATTTCTGCTCTACAGCAGCATGTTCTATGATTTTACATCTTGGAAATAGAGTTGACTGGGGAGTTAAATTGGAAAGCTAGAAAAATTTAAAAGCGTAACCAATATATTCATCCGATAAAACGGGGTAAGGTAGCTTGTAATTTTTCCACTGTTAATTATAAATTCTTTAATATTATAAAAATAAAATAGTACAAATTGGGAAATGACTAGCGATTGACATAAACGAGCAATGAATCATTCTGTGACCATTTATACATCCACGCGGTCTTAGTATGAGGTACATCAAATACAAAGTGAAAGTCAATTGGAAAAACTTTTTTTTTGTCAATTCCTGTGTCCTCGCGAGAAAAAATTTCATCAAGAACACAAATATGATTTTGTAGTTAGCAAATTATAAATGTGCCTACATTCCATTAGAATCTAAAACACTGTCATCTTAAAATCAATCGAAAATGTTACAAATCTACCTGAAATTTTCTTTGAAAACTTCCGACTTTCAATGACATAGTAATACAGAAAATCTGTGAAGTGATTTTGGAACTGTCTTGGTTTCCTGCTTTGTCTTTGTGTTTTCTCAATTCTAACGCTATGCGCTACTAGATACATTAAATTTACATAATATTTAAGATGATAGGCCTTGGACTAACCATAATTGTTTTACGATTGGATCAACCTACATACATAAGCTACAAAGCACTTGTAGCCGACGTTTTGATGAAGATCAGTTTTGAGAAACCTGATTTGTGTTAAGTCCAATGCTCTACTCACTTGAAGATTTACAAGGGGCGTTTTCCATTTTGAGCATAGCAATTTATTTGGTAGCGTAAGTGTGCAACTGTCGCGTTAATGTGATATCAGGAAAAACCGTCACAATAACAAGTAACCATAAGAAATTTCAAGTTGATCGCCGGAGTCTGATGGGAAATCTCGTCGATGAACCAGGAATAGTATTTTTTATGTGCTAACGGATATGCAGCGGTAGTGCACAGGAAGACGATGCAAGATAGTCTATTTCTTTGAAATCTTGCTGGCTGAATCGTATACTTTACTACTGTCTGTCTGGTTGACTTTTCTCTTGCATCTTCTTTATACGACGACAGTCTGCAATAAACTTGGAAGATCTGAGCCGAAAATGTGAAATGGCATCTTAAAAAAGTATGTTGTGTTGGCAACACTCAATGTTCTTCAAACATTATTTACATCAGGTGCGACGCTATTAAAGCCCCATTCAAAATAGTACTAAAGAGAAATGGGTTACATGAAGAAGTAATGTTGTAATAGGGAATAACATGTCATCTGGAGTGCAAGTAGCAATCTCTTTTGTATCAAATTGATGTATGTAAAAAAATACACACGCGTAGTGTACATCATCTCATCATAATAAACGCTAAGCCACGTACATTCCTCTTAACTCTCGAAAAAACAAAATTCTTGAACGAAAAAAAATTACATCGGTTTACGTTTTAGAAGAAACCCGTGTGTAGACTGTCACATCACTTTATTTTTGGTCGCATACATTTGTTTTTCATGTATTGTGCGCTTTGTATGCCACTGAAATAGCTTCAAATTTGTATCTTTTTCCCTTATGGTAGTTGGTAATGATTATACAATATCCGTTTGCGGACGGCAGTGAAGTTAAAGCTATAGGTGCCATTTTTTTCTTTACTTTTTCTTATATTTTTCTTAATTTCCTCGTTTCTTGTCTTTTAAAGATCTATATATCTTTTATACGATTTTTAGGTAGTAGAACGTGTGCAAACAATATTATTTTATGTTTTCTCGGTGCACTAGATACTTATCTCTAATTATTGTTATCTTTATTCTCGTACTAGTCTCAGACGAATTTTTCTTTTACTTAAAAACATTTGCTTTTATTGTGTTTCGTTTAGTAAGGCATTAATTAAATACGTAAGAAGAGTGATTTCTACTTTTTAAGTCGACAAGTATGTTTACCTAGCGTTTAAGCAAGATCAACCCCGTGTAAATTATTATCTGTAGAATTTAAAAGAGAAGATAATATTGTTTCTTGGCGCAAGATTTTTGGAAGAGCCTTTTATCACTATGTAACGTTTCATTATGACGAAAAGTTATGTGTATTGCGAATAAACCATAATGGTTTTTCGCTTCAAGAAGGTTATATCATCATTCAAGAAAAGACAGTATGCTGCATAATGCCATTAGCTCAAAATCAAAAAGAATGGCGAACCCAGACAGGAAACTAAGTTACATTGTTTAAATTCACGGTCCACGCACTGATGTTTTACCCAATTAAAAAGTAAAGTCTAGGTAATTATGAAAAGATAGAGTACGTCCTTAGTTTAAACAATGAGAAAAATGTAAACCTTTTTCACAACGATTAAACGAAATCGTATAACACAATCACTTCTGGACTAAAAGCATATTTGTATATGGAAGGGGTGACGCTTCGAGTGCAAAACCGTGTAAAAACGAGCGAGATGCATCAACTGCACACTGACACCGCTACCACCCGTGAAAAATTTAATTTTTTTATAATAATCTTCAGAACCAAAGAAGCGAATCAGGGAAACCCGACGAGTGCTTAATTCTCTTTCCAGAGAGGAAGTTGAATGTAAATTGTTATGACGTTTGTCTCTTAAAACACTGACAAGAAATAAAATAAATAAATAACAATAATTACAGCCATGTAGCTTTGTTGAAAGAAAAGAATAAAGTTGTAAACCTGTGAGATAAGGTGTGATTGTGGGGGGAGGATCTCTACATACTGTAACGTTGTAGTTTAGATTTTTGTGATGTATGCGAACGGAAACGTCTTTATGATAGTGCAAAAGGAAAGTATGTAAACCAGTTGAAGTAGTTTGTCAAAATAATCTCGTAAGCACTTGGAAGGATGTATTTGTTTGTTGCATACATACATAGTCACTTTACTTTCCTTGTGTGACTATCATCATTTTGAAGGAAGCACAACAAAGTTTGATGCTGCATGACGAAACAGATTATGACGTGTCTGTCCATGAAAATCACTAAACTTTACATCAAACTTTGCAATCTGATTTCCAAGGACAATTTTACCCTGAAATTAAGGAGATGTGTGAACTTTGACTCTTTCCAGTTATGTCTTTCACGGGCAATACGCCCCAAAACCTCGCAATAAGATGCTTTTTTCATTTTTAGCAGGTGCAATTGTGTTGATGCTACTTTTGCAGTCCCGGTACAATAATTTATTTACATATAACATAACTTGCTAGCAACGTGTGGGTGAACCTTAAAAGCCCTGCCAACGAATAATAATAATGATAAACATTTTTAAAAAGATTTATCTGAATCGTACTTCCAAACCGGAAAAACTTCATGACTCGAAGCAACAGTTTCTCTCTTTGTTCAACTAAACGTAGTAATATTAAAGCTCACGCAACAATTTTTCTCGCAGTTAGTAGTTTTGATTATCATTTTTCTAATCTGGTTTGTGCATTCTTTCTCCATTGACGTGTTTGTTTTTTAAAACAATTCTAAGCTCAAAAACAATTTACGTTTGCACAAAGAGAGCTAAAGCTTATTCTGGAATAAATTCAAGTCAGGTAGTTTGAGGATGTAGATCACTTTTTAAGGAAAACCCTTATTGTGCTTTTACTCTATGATTTGGTATGGGGTGTAAATTGCCTAAAGCCTCGTGTTATCTTGTACACAATCAAACATGATATCCGAGTTTTGAAAGGTAACTCCTTTTTTTGCATCCATGAAAACAATTACCACAACTGCACCAGCGAAAGGAAGAGGTTTTTTTTTAAAAGAATGCGTTTATTAGTGAATATGAATATTTCATAAAATCTCATCAAGTCTGGATGGATTAAGCACGTGCGCAGTAAATTTGTAACATGATTTTAGTTCCTGCATGATCCGAAGTTGTTGTAGAACAGCAAGTGCAAGCTTCACGGAGTGGATTTATTTTCCTACATTTCTGCCTTGGCTGGGGCGTATGTGACTGGCGAAAGCACTCCTTGCGTTTTTAGTACACAACTTGACGGATTTCCCCGTTTCGGAGTAATATTTAATTTGGCATGGTTTACTCAACATCATTATCGCTAATGGCTTGAATTTCCAGCCGAAAAAAACAGGATGACTCCAAGCATAAAATTGACATTGCACGCGAGTCGACACCATTATAATTCTCCAAGCTCCAGTATATAGCTCCTATTGTATTCACGCTGGCGGAACTTTATGCTAA
>VICI01004486.1:0-10910 GCA_019593645.1 Akabosia matsudoensis
GCTATGCTACTGTTTCATCGATAGAAGTATTAAAACCTAAGTTTGCCTCAAAGAATCACATCGCTTTGATGTGGAGAAGGTCTTCGAGTTCTTTGCAGTAGCAGGGATCACGTATTCAGAGCTTCATTAAAGAAGTAGATAAACTTTTAGGAGAATTCTAGGAAGACCAGCAGAGGCGTATTATAAAACTTTTAGTAGCTTAAGAAAATTATTAGGTTTATAGAATCATACGTAATTGTGTAGATATTTTCTCTGTACTCAAATTTTACAATTTTCTCCATGCTAAAGCATGGGATTTGTATAATGAGCACTAGACTGGAATAAACGCACCGTATGGCCTTAATTGTGGCAGGCAGAGTAAGTAAACAGACCTCTAATTCTGAAAATGATGGAATTTTATAGTTGGAAACAAATAAATTCAGCCTAAGATTGTGAAAGGGCAGTGATTTCTAATTGTAATCTGTTTTGTACAAGATCAAAAGTTTATCCTAGACAAGTTGTTTGAAATACTGCTCCATAAACAAATGCTCCAAGGACTTTGTTACGATAAAAAGCGAGATAATGACTTTGTCGTTTTGGCAGACGATTTTCAAAATCAAAACCAGATGAAATACAGCAGCAAAGAAACATGATTGACAGTCCACAGAGGACAAGAGAAAACACACGTGAAAATTATTGTTGCATTAAAACTAAATTGCAGGAACCTTTCCTCCTAAGGTAAACCAAAGGAAGTGTGTACGATGTAGTTTCAGACGACTAAAAAACTCGAGAATTGTAATTTAATGAATATCATCCTTATTGATTATAGACGTGTAAATAAGAATGGTGTTCGATTGGGTAAAACGTAAAGAGAAGGCCTTATTTCTGCTGACGATCGACCTAAATAAAATTGTAAATCGTTCCAATTTCAAAAATAAATGGAACGTACTATATTTTCATTTGGGATTTTTTACTTGTCAGCTTTCTTCAGTGTAAGTTATCAAAAATGGAGAAATCATTGGTGCTTGATTCAAAATTAGGTTTTTTTTTCCTTTGCTAAAAGCCCAGCAAGAGAATGCACTGGTCCAGAAAAGTTGCAGTGTTGCCATTTTCAACATGAAAAGAGGATAATATTGCTGGAGGAGAAAGTTAATCATAATCAGCTTTGATCGAGAATTTTTTCTTTCTCCCTCTCAACTGAAATTTTTCATCGATTTACCAGGATAATCAACATGAACATCACATATTTATCAAAAGGGCTGAGAAAGTAGACTCCAGTCACTTTGAAATGAAAGAAATTTTGACCCTTTTCTATCTCTGATGGTTCTGGGATGTACACATTAATTTATAAGTTTGTACGAAATACATACATGGACAGCTGACTGGCTTGCTTGCGATTTTTATTGCACTTCAAACGCAATCACAAAACAGAAAGCTTCTTGTCTCTCAGGATGAAAGCAAATCGAAACTCTACGGTTGTGTAAGCAGAAAGATTAGAAACATAGGAAAGTATGAACGATTGAAGCTAGTGCAAACCCTTGCATGGTTATAACAAAGTTGAATTCCAATCCTTGCGTGGTTTTGTTACGACAAAAGTTTCACTGTGAAAGCCACAGTTCATGAAAGACTTGAAGAGTGAAAACTTTTTACGTTTTGCAATCCATTGTGAACAGGATAGTTGATCATAATGGTTCGTTTCACTTGGTTGTACACTTCACTTTATCCGTTTTCCTTGTCTTCCTATTTCATTTTTTATGTTCTTCAATATTAGAATGAAAGCCCTTTCTATTATTTTAAACAAAAAAGTAGGACATGTCCAGGAGAAGAAGGAACAGATGAAATGAACAAAAAAGTCAGACCAATCAATGAATGGCAAGAAGGGAAGATACAATATCGAAAAGAGAAAACCGTAACAAAAACCTGTCTTCCTGTTGGGATCTTGTTCTCTTTTGTCTCTGCTGGTGAAAGCTTTTTCTAGGCTGGATCTAGAGCAATGCAACTTCTAGCCTGTATCCTAGGAATTCTTTCGGCAACTTTTGTTTTTTACAAGTGCTTTTTTTATTATGCTTATGGTGAAAGCACTTATTTCAATGTCTCTCATCTGTGTCCGAATTTTCATCCGTGTGATTTTATTATATGCTTTCGTTGATTGACAAAAATACTTTTACCAAGTGTTTCTCGCTACTGGTGTTTGAAAGACAATAGACTGTCTTGTCTGTGTGTTTCTCTACAGCACACTCCCCTCAGACTTATTGCTGGCGAAATAATGTGTGACAACGAACTTGCTGTGGGAGAGAATGCTTGCAGCAAAGCAAGCTCGTTAGATTTCTTGCCCCTCCAAGATGTGTTTAGGGTCTAAATGTAATCAATAGTAGTAATATATATCTGCAACAAAACCAAATGATCGAATGTGTGAACAAAAAAGTAGCATCGTGCGAAACAACTTTATGTACAGATGCTTTAAGCCAAAAATATTACTCAACAAGCTCGTGCTCTCGTCAACTGGGATGACACCTAAACACGATGTTGAATTCTTAAATTACGAAAGCAGCAGAATCATAATTCTCTTTCGATGTAGAAGAAGTTAATTTTGATGCAAATTTAGGAGCTGCTAAATTATTCTGTTTTTGTGTTCACCAGTTTTGACCTAACTTTCTCCATCAAAATGAAAGCTTACAGAAGAAGGTCAGTTCACTGGCATTGCTTTTTTTCTTTTTTTCTTTTTTCAACTAGAAAAATACTCATAACGGGAAAATTTGTCAATGAAATTTCCTCAAATGTAGATGCCGTTATTTTCCAAGCCAGAACATGTTTGAATAAGGTCTCAAAAGGATTTACTTTGAATTGTCAATAGAAAGCAACCGTTAGCTTACGCTATCATACCTCATATGGTCATTGTTTCCTGCCTGGAGTTATTTAACGACAGTGGTTTATAAGGAACTGTACAGAAGCAAAAGTGAAATTTTTCCAAAAAAGAAACCCATTCATATATATACCCTTTGCAAAAATAGAAAACTATGCAGGACGAGAAAAAGCGTGGGAAACCAGTTACCAAGAACATAACAGAGCTCCTGGGAGTCCAGAGCGGCACATACTAGCTTTTCTGGCGAGAGAAAATTTTCTTCGTCGCGTTACCTTCGTGAAGCCGATAAAATCCTTTTGTTCCACGGTGAAAAGAAAGGCGTTGCTTTCTGTATTACACCGGTTCTTGATACAAAAGTAAAAGCATCGATCAGAAAATGCTGTCCTACACAAACCTCAGCCAAGCTGCTGAATGTGTCAAACGAGCGCAGTAAAGTTGTTTCTCTTCTCATTTTATCGTGTGTCGTGTGAAGTTTAGCACGGTATGCATATTGTTCAGAACGGAGTATAAAGTGATTAATCGACACAATTGTGTCCTTAAGGACAGTTTACACTACAGCTACTTCGTTTTACATGATCGAAGTTATTGGCGGACAAGAAACGATATTACTTGCATTCTACACTGCTTCATCGTCATACAAGTCCAAAACGAAGTTGGCAGATCTGAATACTACGTCCACCTACATTTCTATTTTTGTTATCTGGTGTGAAATGGTCAGTGTTACACTGGAAACCAAAGTCAGGGCGAATATGATCGATAACTGTTTTCTCGTTCTCTAACGGGATTATCTGAAATTGTTCTGATTTGAAATGTGAGTGAGTATACTTCAAACTTGAAATGTACTGCAGAAAACATTGATTGGTTTATGAAGTGTGACGCTACCAGACAGCTTTCCAAATATTAGGTAGCGAAAGCAGCTTCATAAAAATCGTCTTAGTTGCTTGTCCGTCTGTCTGGATAAGCGAAATGTCAAGAACTCCTAATCGTTCAAGCTTAAAAACTTTGAACACATGATTGTTGACCATCGGCAACTCTGTGGTGTCAAAGTTGACCATTGAAGTCTTCACGTTGACGAACTAATATGGGTGACGAAGGTTGACGATAATGCTTCGTAAAGGGTCAAAAAAAATATTGACGATTTGGATAGTTCTCCATAGTACGTACTGTGCATTCAAGACGACCTGTCCGGTTTCGCCATATAAAATGCACAGTATTTTAGGACATTTCCACGTGAATGGAGTATAGATCAGTTTTGCTTCAAAAGCCTGCTTGACGAGTTACAGGGTGCAAAAGGTGACGAAATTACTTGGTAAATGAACAAAACTTTTGTAGACGATTCGGATAGAGCTTCGTACGTAGATTATTTTAGCTTCAAAGACATTTTCTCTGAGTTCGCTCCGTAAATGGTATTTTACTGAATCTTGCAAGTCGTGTTTTCCCGAATCTTGCAAATGATGTTTTACCGAATCTTTGAAATCGTGTTTTAACGAAGCTGGAAGATCGCCTAAAGCGCGCTTTCGCTACTTACTTGAGCGCTTTATTATATACCTTAATAAACCAAGCAATATGCCGAATGTAGAAAAGCAGCGAAGAGAGAAATGATAACAGCCCATTATTGCCACAAGTTATTCTATGGATGGACATGCAAATTGTGGACTTCCAAACCTAACCATATATGCATTCCTACTTACATGTTATTATAGGCCCATTCATTTTAAACTCAAATTGTCCTATGCACCACCATCGGGGACTTGACAAAAACCACTACCCGCTGTTGTGTTGCTTTTCTTGGTTTAAAACATCTGTTACGTCATCCGACTTGCGTTCATATTTTTAAGGTATGGTAGTTCCACATAAACGGTGGGTGGGTCTTTCATCTAAATTGCTTGACAAAAGAATATGTGAACAATTACATCGCTAGCGTGTGAGCATGTTTTTTAATGCAGACGGGGGATTAGACATACATGTGTGCGTATGCCCCGTCGGCATAAATATTCACATATATATGAGCAAATAAATATGAATGATTGCCAAAAAACTTGCTAAAAAGTTTGCACGCATGCCACTCATTTTCGAAGAGACTTAATTTGCTGTAATTGTAATAGTTTATATAGAAAGAAAGTTGTTAGAGGTGTACCAACTTTCATTTTAACTTTTCGTCTAGATTCACCTCAGCGACTGACTTTGCAAGTGATTACGAATCAGGATTAACGCTTTGCTCTAAGATGCATTTTGTAAAGTACAGGGACCGCCATAAACAAGTACCCCTAAGCTTTTTTACTTTTTATTTTTCCTATGTGAGGTTTGGAAAACGCCATAAACAAGTACCCCCTTACTTTTGGAGAAATGGGCATTAGGAGGTGTTTTGGTGTCATCTGACAGGGAATGCATCAAAAAATGAAACGAATGAATTTTTGTAGCAGATTAAAGCAAATATCTTTTTAATTATTGTAGCATTCTTAACCTTTTACACCTTTTCGTCATGGGTTTTATACACGATTCATTCGTATAATCTTAAATTTTTATACTTATTTATTGTGTTCTACGATATAGCTGTTTGTCTTAGTGTTTCACCAGAGCCTCTGCTCTACGAATATTAAATGCCATCTGGGCATTTTAGATACGACATAGTTCGACGCTCAAGTTACTGCACGAACAGAAGTCCCAACTTTATCATAGTACACAACAAAACATAAAAAATTTCATGTGCATCGTAATTAGCCATTTTATCTAATTAAGGTCACTAAATTGAGAAAAAAATAAATACGTTTCATTCTTTGATGAATTCCCTGTCAGATGACACCAAAAACACCTCCTAAGGCCCAAGGGTACCTTCGTTTTAAGACTTTTTGTCGCATTTTAAGCTAGCAGAGCATAGCCCTATCACTAAAAAAGCTCAATGGTCCCAAATCTGCGATCAATAGTTTTAAAATTATATATTAGTCAACTACCTTGAACGAGTAGATTCCAACGTTTATAAATAAAATCCCAGTTTGTGATTTGTTAACTTTTAATTAACCTTTTAAGTTGCCTTGTTTTAGCAAGCGATATAATTTTAACACATGTGAGAAAAAAAACCATGCATTTGAGTGGTGATAGTTTTGAAGAGAATCATTCGTCGAAAGGTGTTATAATAAGACCCAACATAGTTTCTTCCAGGCAATTTTTGAAGTGCTTCATCGGAATCTAGCCATTGTTTTGGGTTAGTCTCAACATCTTGGAAAGCATGTTAGACAGAAAGAGAGATTAGGCTTATTAAAGGCATGACAATTTGATGATAAAAAGGAAAGCTTACAGCTGTTTACTCGAGTGACCTAATGATTAAGTGACTTGATTAAATTAAAGAGATAGGGTTACTAAAAACATATAAAATCAAGCATGTTAGGTTGACAATGAGCCGCATGAGGCGGAATTCCTTTACAGTTCCTTCCTCCGTGTCTCTTTGAAGGATGAAAAATGGCATTACATTAAAGGTCCTTGCTTTTGCCTTCCTGTGTGAGAGAAACTCTAGAACTGCGCAGGCAAAGCCCAAGAAAAAAGGCGAAAGTAGAGTGGTATTACGTTAGTTTTAAGTTCGGAAGACAAATTGCTATTGAGGTAATCCAGTCTCGCAGTAGGATGACCACTCTATTTTACGGCCTCGACGAGGTACCAATCTTTAACCCACAGAAGAAAGTCGCATTGGAAGCGTATCATAACAATTACGTGTCTTGAACAAACTCTGCGTAGCATCCTCAAAGTTTATTGAGCTCGGGTATATGGAACTCTTACCATAGGAGCTACAGTACTGCAATGTAGTCATAAGATGAAAGAAAACTCGATTTGTCGTAAGCATCTTCTAGTAGCGAAGGCACATGTATTATTTGTTTTCTGGAATTTAAAATGAGTGCACAGCGTTAGCCAGAAACATCTCAACAACTTTAACTCAATTTCACAAGGAAACCCAGTTATACAACAATACTTCTGGTCGCAAACAACGAACCAAATCCACTCATCGGCATTTTTCTGGCATTTAAACCAGTAAGAGCACAATTTCTTACTTATCAGCTTCCATGACGTTGAAGCTCAATAACGCATTTTCTTACAATATTATTCACTTCCCTGCCGGAACGATTTCTCAAGAAAATCATCGCTAAGCATACGTTTTCATTTCGTTCCCAAAGGAAACGTCAAACTAGGCGCCATTACAGGGTTCTCTTCGAACTTAAGCAAAATATAGACACTCTACTCCACAAAAGTACAAAAGAGAGAAAGTACATCGAGTCGAAACAGAGCAATAATAAATCCACTGACCAATTTTTTATTCCACTCAGAATTTCTCTATTGCTCAACAAGACCTCGATTGGATTCAAATGCTGATTTGAAATGCTTCTTTAAGTTCTTGGATAACTTTCTCTGATCAAATGAAACTGCTTTTTCTTTCAGAAGGAAAAAGCAAACCTCGTGGTATATTTATACATACGACGTTTAACACTTCTCGAATGTAATGTTATTTAGTAAGAGGGAGAAAGCGCCGGTGAAAGCAAAGTAACACGACTGCTCAATAATAATGCATTCATTATTATCCTTAATGGGTTACCGAGCACATCATATCTCCCATCGTAAGCACGCAAAAACATTTTTGTGGCTTCCAGGAGTGTGGCTGGTTCCCAAGAGCTATTCAGAAGAAAATACTTGAATAATTATAATAGCAATAATAGAGCTTATAGATAGTAGAAAATGTCAAAATGTATTAATTTTTAATATGAGAGATAAAACGTGTCTGCTTTCCCTGAAACTGATAAATGGTGATACATTGTTAGACGCGATGGATTCAGATTGATGTGGAAAATGTTCTGTTGCCTCTACAAATATAATAATGCTCCAATAATTTAAAAAATTGTGACTAAAAAGGTGAAAATGAACCTTTTCTGGAGAGAAAGTCATCAAAGGTACACTGCTTATGTCGTTTTATATTATTTTGAATGCATGTAAGGACTCTACATACACGGTTTTACTTTCACTTTCTTGCTTGTGCATACTTGTTTGCGAGAAAAATGGATATCCGTGTAATATGCACTAGGTCATCTGGGAGTAGACTGCCGGCAATCTGTTTTCATTTTAGTCCGTAAATCTCACCAATTTTAATGGAAAAAGAGGAAAATCTTCAAGAGAAAGCAGAGAAAAGTAGCTGAACTTAAATATAGATGCCAGATAGAGAAAGAAGTGGTTTTTGCTTTTTACTGTTGTCACTTTTAAACCTGCAATTGCCATAATATATATCAATAAAGATTGAAAAATGGGCAGGAGAAACTTTTTCGTGGAAAATATTTCAATTTCTGGAAGAAAATCTCAGATTTGTTCTCCTTAAAGGGTAGATTAGGACGGTCCTGTGTGAATGAAACTGCAGTTCGGTACACCTTTGTATGTTTAATCAAAACCTCAGGAGCTCTCTCTTTCTTGACAAACTAAGTATACTCTCCCTGTGATAGTCCATGGCATGGCCATCATATTAAAAAGGGTTTCCATACAATATTTGTCCCTCACAGTTTCACTACTTACGATTTTCAACCCATGAAATTGCGATTCAAATTCTCTTAAGAGCTTTATATCATTTCTGAACCATTTTCACCCACACAATGGAAAATATACATAAAAACCCTGATCAAATATACTATGTTCTTATGACCAATGCTTTCAAGTTTAAAGCTTTTGTGCCTCTCATGTGGTTATTACTGTGGTAGTGATCCTCGTTCTCTCATTCAGCTATAAACCCCCGCACATATTTTTCTCTCTCTAATTTCTCCATAGTAGGACTACATTCCGTCCAAAAATACGGACAAGGTAATCTCATGCATTCCACTGTACGTGTGAAACTACCACCAGTATTATTTTTGATCATCTCAAGCCAAAACTTTGACATTCTTGGGTATTTCTCTTTTATTTCTATTGCCTATCAACAGTACGAAGTAAATTTCTGGCCTTCTTTCTCTCTGGTTTTTATGAGGTCCCTACTGGAACCACACGTAAGTCGAAAGTATTTTCAAAATAGTGTGATGATGACACATACCCCCGGTTTTCTGAAAACGTAAAAAATACTCAGTTTCTATCCGTTAGCATTGGCTGTAAGAAATATGCAGGAAACGTTCTCATTGCTTTTACGTGAGCTCACAACTCGAGTCGAGTGAAAGCATGTTCTTTGCCAGTCTGGGATATTCTCCTGCAGATGGGCACAAACGAGGCGGTGAAAGTGCTCACATTATTTCCCCAACGATGGGTTTAATGTCGTTCGAAGAACGAGGTGCGAATAAAATTCAGCCTGAGATAGATCAGAGTTTGATACTGGTAATTCCCAACTAGAGAAAGCCTGGAACATTATTGTTTTCTTTCACGGACATGCATCACTGGTGCTTTTAATGAAGACACAAACGTCCGTAGCAACTTGTACAGCATTTTACTAGTTCGTAAAACTAGACTCGGTTTTACAGCCCAATAAAAACATGTTGTCTTAGGGGTTAACCAACTTACTTCCTTTTTAAATGGTACATCTGAAGATTACAAAGACACATCGTATTATTAAGTAGCGAAATCTGTTTTACAAAATCTTTGTGGTTGTCTGTGCCTCCGTCCGGATGTATCAGCGAAATCTAAAGAAAGGTTATTCGTTCAAGCTGGAAACTTTGACCACAAAATTGTTGACCATCAACCTTGAGCATTCAAGTGGTCACGCTTACGAGTTAAGTGTTGAAGGAAGTTGACAATAATTCTTCGTGACTGAGCAAATACATTTACTCGTGATTTGGATAGGCCTTCATGCGTACATCATTTTTACTATTGGCACCCGAAGAAGAATCTCTTTGTTGGCACCAATGTCTTACTTCGTCTCCTTGACGAGTGACACGGTGATGAAAGTTGACGATACAAATTTGTAAATGGCCAAAGAAGGTATAGATGATTTGAGTAGAGCTGCATGCCTCGATCATTGTTGCTTTAGGAACCAATGTCTGAATTCGTCTCCTTGCCATCTCAAAAATTGTAATTTAACGAATCTTGAAGATCGTGTTGTAACGACTTTTACCGTTTGTGTTTTAACAAATCTTATAAATCGTGTTTTAACGAAGCTTGCAGATCATGTTTTGCCGAATTTTGTAGATCGTCTAAAGCGCTCCTTTCGCTTCTTCTGGCAATCGGGCTTGAGCGCGTTATTCACCAAAAATATCACTGATATCCCCAGAGAATAAATTTGAAAGCCGATACAAAGCAAGTTTCATGTATTCTCTTGGTAAATTATATTGGAGAAAGTCGGAGGAGCTCTGAATAGGTCATACTTGTTGTTCTAAGTTGCTTCATCTCTTGAGTGCACTCCCGGAAAGAAAAAAAGTAGTTAAAAGTGGGTATTACCAATGGCAAATTTCGATACTTTATGTATGAAATGGCAGACTGGTACCCAGATTTTACGCGAGTCCGAAATAAAATTTCCTATGTTATTACCAACATTTTACCCAATGATTTATTAATTTAAAGCCACAGTGTATTTACCTGCGTAATAATTGGGGAATGCGTACGAGTAATATATTAGTAAAAATAGTCTTTTAAATGCATATTCTTAAGATATTACCCAGCTTTAATAAAGGATCGCCTCATAAAAAATGTGGGTAAAAAATTGTTCAAAATTTTGACGAATTTCACTTTTTGAAGTAGGATTTATTTTCAAAATGTGTTTAACATAGGCATACAAATAAACGACGAGCTTCCTAATTTTAATGGTAATCTAACTAGCTTACATTCAATGGAGGTTATATTTATCGACAAAGTATTTGAGAGTTTGGCCACCTTAAACACGTGTAGCTTTTTTGACGCTACTGGATAGTCCGGAACGCTACTAACATTTAAAAACTTTCTACATTTTAAAATTGCCTCAGAATTGCTTTTACAAATTTTATACACAACTATCACTGAACCATCGTTGGTTAGAAAGCAATTGTCATTCTTTGATTTTGATATAACCATTGAATTATGCACATATTTACTAAATTCGTTTGCTGACGCTGAATATTTTGTTCGAAATACGCATCCGTTCTTGTTTTTA
>VICI01004487.1:0-10909 GCA_019593645.1 Akabosia matsudoensis
CACCATCGTCATTTCAATCCGAAACAAGAGACAAAACTAAAAGAATTAAGAATGATCATTGCACACCAAAACAAGCAAAGCAAAATATCGTGTTTTTTGAGTTGACGTTAGAAGCTTTTTCGGCTTTCATGTCCTTTCAATTTGATAGTTGTCGTCTGGAATTTAATTTCGGTATTCCAAGACAGACCCGAGAGAAAGCAACTTAGTAGCTAGGACCGATATGCCTAATGTGGTTACCTAGATGTACGAAAACGACATCTCTAGAGCTTTTATGCACACCACTTAGATTTATACATTATATGAGTGTTTTATATTTACACTACAAAATGATTTCATTGTTTAGCAATGAGACTAATGTAGGTGAATAGTGTTTTGCTCGAGCGCGTTTTTAATTATGCCTGGGGTTCATTCGAATGCATTTCTGCTACAATGCGAGGAACAAATGTGTTGATCGAATAATATTTATGAACAATGCATAACAGTTATTTATGCTGATACAGAGTTCACATGTTTGACTTCTTCACAGCTCCAAGTTGATACTCTTTCCGGCCACATTCAGATCTTAGAGAATCAAGTTATACTCTATACATTCAGATAATATTCAGGATAAAAGAACATTGTTATCTTTTTTAAATAAAAAATGAAATGGGTACCTTGGGTAACTTTTTTCATCTCTTGACAGTATTTTCACCACTCCCGTTGCCACCATCGCCACCACCATATACGTGCTTTTAACAATCGTACAAGGACGATGTATAGAACGTTACGGCATAATGAACGCAGAGAAAGCAGGAAAGAGTTTGAAGATGGAGAAGGAAGCGAGGAAGAAGGAATGTTGAGCAAAGCTGTGTGCTCTGACTGCAAAATTAGGGGTATAAAAACAATAGACGAACAATGTTGCCTTGTTAGGTGGTTGTTTAAGGTCTTTTTAACAAAATAGTAGCAAAAGTATCTATGTTTGGGTGAATTATTATGCATTACGCAACAACGCAACTAGTCAAAGAGAGAACGAATTAAGAAATTGCACAGGAGTGATAAGAAAATGCCCGTCTGGGACTACTTTGCATGGTTGCGAAATCATGGAGTCAAGTTTGGAAAACAACAGACAAAAGGAAATGAGAGGAAATTGGAGAAGGAGGTGAGCGACTTCAGACGAGTGCATGGCATGGAAAAGTAAAAAGGGAAGCTATTTGGAAGCAGTAGTGTTCTGAATAGTTGTAAATTCCATTGTTGTCACTACCACCAAATATATTCTTATCGAATGTCACGGTTTTCTCCGATTTCACAACGTTGGGGTTGATATCCTTCGCAGCAATACATTATCAGTTTTAGTAAGATTTTTTGTTCCTACAGTCGGTTCCTCTGCTAATGTATATCTGCAGCAATTTTCAAATGTTTGATAACGAATCAAACAAATACCACCAACTTCAAACAAATATTTTTGTACTTTTTCCGTTACAATTTTATTCCATGTATTTAACGCATTCATCAGTTTTTGTGTATCCTTTCATGAAGTAAAAATGATTTTTACATATATGCTGTCACATTCACATTCAGGAAAAACGGAAGGATGAAGATTGCAGAAGACAAGATTATAGATTGCATACATCTTTTGGTGGCTTCATTCTTTGTTCCACATTCACTCTTTAGCTATTCTAAGGGCGTAGTCCTCATTTTGTTTCTTGTGTTCACTTTTGCATTGTGGTTCAGGAATATGTGTATTTTTGTTAGCTCAACGAGTCAGCATGAATTTTTTCTTTGTGCTTTCTATTTTCTTTAGTATAGTCACAAAGTTTTCTTCAATGCTGGAAAGAGAATGATACTGCGAATGAAAAGAATAGAAATGCCAGAATCATCACTTTTAAACTCAATTCTGGGGTTCGATGCATCTAGTTAAGTTAATAATATAAATGTGCACTACTGTACAAAATGATAACAAACTCGCAGTCAACTAGGTTAGAAATTTTCTAATTCAAAACGCATTTGTTTATGAGTTACACATTGAAAGGCATGTAGACCGTAGAGCAAATATGCTACTAAATACTAAATATTGACATTGAGCGTATACTAAATATTGAAATGGGTTCGTTTGTTGTAAACTCTTGTCAAAAATGCGTGTATTTATACCATGTCCTCGCAGTCAAGACATGAACATTTAAATTCAAAATCTCATACTTCAGTCCTTCGCAGCAAGTGGAAATGGAACAAAAATTGTTTGTAACTCACAAAATATACAACAGTGTGAATAAGAAAAAAGAAATCACTCAGATAGCATAATAATTGAGAGTTTATACTTGGAACGAGAGAATGATATTCTGTCTCGGTTAACATAAATAAGTCATTCGCATACTACTCCTCCGCCTTGTGAGCATCTTTCCCTTAAGACATTCTAGGAGAGGACGCCTGTTGAAAACAAGAAATAGTTTAGTTGGTGTAGAAAATAAATGTAATGTATATTATTTATTTGGTGTTTCCTTGTTCATGGTGCTGCTATCTAGAAAATGGAGACGTCATTCTCCTCGTTTCCCCAGCATTTCTTGATTCTGTCAAATGTTAGTGTTAGAAAGCAACTAAATATATCATACAGTAAAAGGTCCATGCAAAAAAGGACCAGCATTTAATATGCAAAACGAAACAGAATTTAGTGGAAAATGAAAACAAGAGAAAAAATCAGCAGCAATATGTCTGTGAATATTTAGCCTCTCTTTTGTTCCATCTCAGCGGGTGGTGTGTTGGGTTCTAATAACGGGATCACCGGTATAAGTATATAAAAGTCTTGTCGTTTTAAATTCTCTCCATATGCCCACCATGAATAATCTAGATTATATAGTTCTTAAACAAAAGAGAAAGTAGTGTGAAAGTGTAGAATCAGAATGACACAGCTAGTGAAATTAAACAATAATTTTCCTCTTTTCTTCAGCTGCTCTCATCTTCTTTTTTCCTTGTCGTCTTCTGTTAATATATTTATTCCTCCTCTTGCTTCATTTTCATTCATTTTGTTTGAAAACGAGGAATGGAAAAGACATGTATGTGTGTGTCTATGTATGTGCTGCAAGCAAGATGAGGATGATGATAATAACGGAGAGAATCAGCTTTACATAATGAATATAATAAGAAAGAGGATAAGGAAACCAAAGTGCTTTTCCCTGTCTACCAAGCTAGAAGAACTAGCTTGGCAAGATAAATAGAGGAAAAGAATGAAATAGAAACCGTACTTCTTGAGAAGGCATTCTCAATCCATCCAGAATATTGTGTGTGTATTTTAGGTTCCGTGATACATTCCGTTTGATGTCAGCAGTGTGAATACCACAGAAACTATCCCTCCTGCAAAATAGTGGCAGTACAAAAGCTTTACTTTAGAAGCGTAAGGTACTCCAGGTGCAGTCATTTCTAAAAGTCAAACAAGCACAATAACAAATTATTTGAGCACTGATTTCGACGGATATAGCTTCCCATGTGCATGGTTTCTTAGTAGTTTCTCCTTTTCATAAGGGATTTCAATGGAATAAGAAAGTAATAAGGGACTGGCACACATACGTTTTCCCGTTTGACTTTTCAAGCTTTCAAATCCATGACACTTTTTAAACAAACTGTTCCCCATCTCCGGAATTCCGCGTACATAAATAGGTACTCGCGACGTGATTGACGTAAATGGGAAAAAACGAGTCAGAAAGACGAATGTAATGTAAACCAGAGGAATAATTACTTTTGTAGATTTTCTTCCTGGTGGCGGTTCAGTGCTCAATGTAATACAGGTACACGATAACTGGGGCGACGGCATCGTGGGAGGTATTATTCAACCAACTTTCTCTATGAGTAATACTGAACAATAATCCTCCGAATTTTTTGTAGGTAATTGTGCAATTCGTGTCAGTTTCACTCATGAGGATCACGATATGCTACAATTCCTTTTCTCAAAATTTTTCTGTGATGTATTGGGTGTAGTGTGAAAGATCGCTTTGTATTCTTCCCGTTTAGCTATTCAGTTCAAACACAATCTCGTAGGTCTAAAGAAGGAAGGAAAGAAAAATCGCGAAAGGAAGGTCCCAATTCCAACCCATAGAAATACCATTTTTGTCCTACGCTGCCGATTTTCTGTATATCGCTCAGGAAATCTTGTACATTGTATGCATCCTCTGAAATTCCTCTAACTTAAAAGACATGATCGTCTAGAAAAGTTGGGACCAAGGTTTAGTCGGTTTCCCGTCAAGTTTACAACCTGCATTGAATGCAGAGTTGCATTGTGTTCATAGCCAGGCATACAAAAAGTAGTGTCTGGCTTGTGATTCGTTGGCCCTTTTTGAAAGAAAAGGATTTCCGTCCATGGGAAAGCAGTAAAGATGTCAGGAGGTATTAAACTTCAAGTTTTTTCGGAAATGATGAATGCAAGAGAAGCAAAAGAGGAGGAAAGGAAGAATAATTTCTAGCAGAGCCTTCGCCACCACAAGTCGTCTTTTTTTTAATGTTAGGATAGTGGAGAGGAAGAAAGTTTGGTGCAAGTGTCACAATCATTCTTACTGGCTTATACTTTTCCGTCATACATTCAAAACGAGCTTTATGATGTGATATATACATGAAAGCAGTCATTCAGTCATTAGATAAAATATCTTCGAACCATTTCTCCTTCTTGGCATAAAAAAATACTTATACTCTATGAATCATGAATTCATACTCGAAGCTATGAATGAAGGTACTTGTATGTGCGTATGGAAGGCCACTTTTTTCACGACGGTATTTGGTTGCCTGGCATGTTTCATTTATGACACAGCATTATGACAATAGGGGATCATAGTGACGTTGATATAATATGGAAACTACCTTTATGTGGTTGTTAACTTGAACCCCATAAAGATTCAAAATACATCACAAGGGTTAGCCATTTGTTTCTCCAATAGACGCCCAAGTCATGAAACACACATCACGGTCTCCGAATGAAAACAAATTTCGATGTAGGGTTTTCCCGTGTTCACTACATTAGGATAGTTTTACGCAATTTCGAATGCATAAGTCATATTTTTATACATGCCTACGTTTGCAAAGAAAGGAGAGAATGCGATTGAACTGATGGTGTTAGAAGGAATCTCGGATTTACTAAAGACGATGTGAGATAAAAGATCCTAACCAACCCAGCACCTCCATGTAGCTAAGATGGTGTACGTTTTCTCGAAAAAAAAATCCTTTGAAGGGAGTGGTTCACCCACTACTGTTGAATCAAAAATGTGTTCTGTTTTGTGAGCTTGTTTCTCCTCTGCTACCAGTGCTACCGCTATTAAATTACAGTTTGGGTGTACAAAACACCAATTTCAAAATGATACCCGAGTAGGATGTGAACACGGTGATATTGTTGATACGTAACGGTTGATGACACGGGGATATCGCCTCCATCTAAGAAGGCTTCCAGTAACCCACGTTTTATCTGAGAGTGGCTTTCAGGCATAAACAAAAAGTTAAAGTTCAAAGCATAGGAAGATAAAACTTCTACTTTCGATATTATTTGCTGGTTCGGCTTGTTGTTGTCCTGCTCTGTGAATTTGGCTTTTGAAAAGTAATGTAAAAACTAAGCTATTTTGTAATGCTAAATTTATCGCATACCGGCAAACTTTTTTCATTCGATCGTATTTCTTTTCAAACAAGACTATCATTTTTTCAAAGTTGTACTTTTTTTGCAAACCTCGTAGTACTGATGCGTTGTTGTACGTGCTTTGTTTTTCAAAACGGCAAACAAACCACAAAAAATATAGACCATTTGAAAATGTTCCTTTCATCTCTCACTCTTTTGTGTTTCTTTTTATCACAATGCCATTTAAGTAGTTCTTTTTTTTTTGTAGAAACAACTAAAATGCTCTTTTCTGGTTTACTGTGTTAGCAATACAAACTAATAAACCATTTTTGTAGTAGGCAGGGTTGACTGACATTTTTATGGCAACTTTTTGTTTTCCTTTCGTGTTTGTTGGCAAATGGTTGTGTAATTTGCCATTTAGCTGGTGGTTCTTTTAATAATTAAAACAGGAAAAGACATTTTTTGTTAGTTGGAAAACTGGCGACAACAGAAAATACCTATATGCACACTGGGCATAAAGATCACTTTGATGATAAGGCTTCCACTTGCCAAAAAGTTTGAACGAGAAAGTTATTTTGAATTGAGATTTGATGAAAGCTTCTGCTTAAAGCTGCAACTTTGTCGAGAGGCTGGAGAGAACTGCCAAGAGTGTTAGTAGGGCAATGAAGTCGGCACAAAAAAATACCCTAGACAAAAAGATGAGTAGCTCGTGTTTAAAACGTAAGGGGAGAAGGTCGGCAGGAAGAGGGGGTAGAAGTCTCATGAGAAGAAAAACAGTATGAGAAAACTAGGTAACTCAAGTAAAAGCGAAAAAGTGAAAGGATCGAATGGAATCCTATGAGAAACGATTTGCTTTGTAGTAAAACGCCTGCACGGCTTTCACTCATCTTTTTAAAATAACAAAACAGTACCAAACTAAAACATCTCGCAAACCAAAAGGTTTATAACAGTGCCGACTTCCGTTTCCACACACTTCTCTAGATTACTCTGCCAGAGCACAGACCTAACTGAAAAAAGTTTAGTCATTGACCTGTCATGTAATTCATAGAAAACTTAAGATTGATCATGTGTGTACTATTCGAGAGTGCTGAAGGTTGTGTGTGTTTTCAAAGACAGCTTTCCCGCAAGGAGGTTTTGTACGAACTAAGATATGTAACTTTAACCATCATTTACTAATAAATCTACTTAATACTGCCACAACTTCCGCGAGAAAGGAAATAAACATATAAAACTGTGTCTTTTGTTCCTTTGACGGTTTTGAACGGTCGTCTGCTTGTAAATTGCCCCTGTACAACTTCCTCGACTCTCTTGTTGTGTACTTTTACTACTAAACTTTCCTTTCAATTAAACTTTCTCTAGTTAAAACCGATGCTGCTTGGAAGGGGATAAACTTTGCTCAAATCAAATCATTTTTCAATAGCAAAAAAACTTTTCTCGACGGTTCAAAAACTAGTAGGGGAGAAGCATTGAACAAATTACTATCTTTTGAATTCCTTTTAAACTTTATGGGTCCAATTACAGGTAAAGTCCTTCCTGGTATCGCGTAAACAAACCGGTACTGGAAAAGAAATGCCCAAATATGTTAACTTTGCTAAGCTCGGTGCGTATGGGATGGGAAAGTGGAGTAAAGGAATTTGCTAATTTCTTGAGCTTTTTTCAAACTAATTTGAAAAGAAACCATTTTCGAAATGGAACTAAAAATGTGTAAGGGGCTGTGTACCTTTTTTGCTGTGACCAGTATAGTGAGGTGCTCATAATATTTTGCATAAGGTAATGTTGATTTGTGTTACAAAAATACCTTGCATGCACGTATGTGTACCNTTTTCGAAATGGAACTAAAAATGTGTAAGGGGCTGTGTACCTTTTTTGCTGTGACCAGTATAGTGAGGTGCTCATAATATTTTGCATAAGGTAATGTTGATTTGTGTTACAAAAATACCTTGCATGCATGTATGTGTACCTAGACTAGTTTTTTTAAAGGTTGTCGTGCAATAAAATTATATCTGTGTACATGTTCTTTTGTGTGTAAATATATGTCTAGAAATCCAAGATATGTTATGTGATTTTTTACGTAGTTTTTTTGTCCTGTCGCGAAGTATATTGTCCAAGATTGAATCTTGTGTTTTACAACTTCCAACATATATAAAAACATTGAAAAATGGCTACAAGCAAATTTATAATTAATCCGGCTACAACTTTCTTGTACTTTTTTTTATTGCTTATGGTCATGACAAGATACAATAAAACTTTTTCCTGAAAGCTCATTAAAAAGTAGGAACCATTTCGTACTATGCATGACTTGCACTTAATTTTTTTGTAAAAGTGATTTTTTTACCATAAGTCTTCATTAAACTTGTGTGTGATGCCCTTTTAAACAGTTTATTAGTTGGATTTTCCACTTAAACCGAAAATAAATTAAAGACAGGGAAAAATTGCTCGAAAACTGGACAGCCTTTCAATGGAAATGATTTAAAGTACAGTGTTTTTACTCAAGGACATTGTGTAACACTACACATTAACCCCATTACTGTAGCTTTGTCATATAATTTTTAGCTAAATGCATTAAATTTATTTTTTGTGATGCGTATTCCCTTGCGACTGCTTTCAAACTCAAGTCAGATGAAAATTTACAAGGGGAAGTAGTTAATCTTCGTAAAAGGGAAAAATGTCAAGATATAAAAAAACGAATTGTAACTGGAGTATGAATTGCAAATGAAATTTTGCTGAAAAAACGATACTAGCTATTTAATATCCAATAGTACGAAGTTTTTAAGTAGGAAAGGCCATTCCATTTGCACTTAGGTTTACGGTATTATGTCTGTGCTTCGCCATCGTTTTTAATCTTGCAGATAGAATTTATGCTTAACAAAGAAATATCTTTACATTCAACTGCCATACATTTCGTCTCTGAACTAAATGCTTTACACGAAAAGGAAGCTTGCTAGGCAGGGATTTCCGATGAGAAATTACTTAAGAATGGGCCTTATACATTGCCAACCATTGATACAGATATTGAATCCTTCTTTAGATCAAGCTCTGAATCCAACTTTGGTTAAGCATAAAAATTAGATCTGACAAGTAGAGGATCGATGAGCAAATTCTTTCTCCTTGAAAACTTTTCCTCAAACTTTTCTCCACTTCATTTTCACTCTGATTCTCCCTTCTGTACTCGACAAAAAAAACTTCGCTGCAGTTGTTGTTGCAATACATTGGCAATCAGGCATAACCTTTTTACAATGCAAAACCACAGAATAACTTTGAATAGATATGAGAAAATTTAGTACACTGTAAGTAAAACATTATTTGGTAATCCCTGCCATGAAAGGAAATGGCATGAGGAAGAAAAATGATGACGACTTTTACTGATGTGATGAATAATAGCACAGAAAAAATCGCATCATTGATCATGTTGCCAAAAAAGAGGAATATTTTCCCACATTTAATAATGTAGATGATGTGCATTTTACTCCAGTGTATCGATTTATCCCCGAAAACTTTCTCGAGAAAACTAGTACACTCTCTTGAGCTATGATGTGTTGTCCTTAGGGCTTTCTTTTGTATCGTGATGGGTTTAAGTGTATCACAAAGGACCGACTTTATTGCTAGGTACTAAAATAGAGTAAATATGATTTAATGTGATGGTAGACCACCAACCCACGTTTTGTGAAAGTATATTCGACTTTTTGAAAAAGTTATTTTTTCCCCTCAAAGCTCAACCTTTTCAACAGTCAACATACTAGTTTTAAAGTTGAAGTAATAAATAAATGAAAAATGGGCGATGACTTCCGGGTCGACTAAAAGCTTTTTCCCTTTTGGGTATTTTTTAAATGGAAGGAGTATTTTTTTAAGTGTTACCGTACATAAAATGCTATTCATCATATTTTTAGTAAGTAGCGATGTGAAAGTAACCTGGTGAGTTTTTTCTTTTTTTTTGCAGGTATCATGGATTCGTAAAGAAGACTCGCATATAGTGACCGTAGATCGGTACACATTCATTGCAGACGATAGGTTCCAAGTGATGGCAGCCCCTCCAGGAGATTCATGGATGTTACAAATCAAATACGTCCAGCCGAGAGACGCTGGTTTATACGAGTGCCAAATCAGTACAGAGCCGAAAATGGCGCATAGAATCCGCCTCAACGTTCTGGTTCCGAAAATTCGGTAAATATTATTAAAACCCTTCAAGGAAGTTTTGCTTTTTCAAAAATGTATGTACAATGCATGAATGATCAATGAACAGTGATTTTGTAGCATTTCAGTTTTGAGGGATAAGAAAAAATTGATTGATTTTTTTTCTGGCTGTTTACATTCTCATGTGGATTTATTTTAGTATGGACACCACCGAAGAGAACATGTTTGTTTGGGAAGGGAGCCAAGTGCAACTTCGATGTGTGGTAATGAACACACTAGCGGATAATGTAGGTAAAGTGATTTGGCTACGGAATGGAAAAATCCTGAACAAATTCGACCTGACTACTTCGTCAACTACGCATTCCTTCCAGGTAGGTTATAGAAGATATGACGTAAGCGAGGGAAAGAGAAAAACTGCATGCCAAATCTTCACACTTTCTGATTACATTTTTGCATGTGATTCGTTCTGTTTACTCTGTTTTGGCAGGCAAAACTGGATGGCACAAAGCTTACAGAAACTTTGACTTTCGCTAGCGTCCAAAAATCTGATGTTGGTAATTATACGTGCTCATTAGAGAACGTTGGCTTGTCTAGTGTAACCCTCCATGTTCTTAGCGGTATGGTGAAATCCTAAAAACAAACTCTTGATGAGAACACGCACCATTTCAATATAAAAACGTTAAGATATCATTAAAACTTTTTCTTTGCGTTTATTCACAGGTGAAAATCCTGCAGCCATGCACCATGGTAGAGGTATCACAACAACAACAACTTCCCACGCTGCTAGCGTCAATAACTTTCACCATTATCAGTTCCGCTCTTCTCTCAGCCTGTTCTCCAACAACTTGACTGCAAATTTACTTGTTTTTAATTCACTTCTAGTCACACTAATCCAGTCGATCTGGAATTTCATGTTATGCCAGAGATGAGCCTCTTTTAACTCAACGTACACGACCTAAAAAAAATCCGTTTTTTAAGTCATCAAAGGAAAGAAAGAAACATGAGTGATACTACAAAAACTATATTAGGTATACGATAGAGAGCTAGGTCTAAGTTCGCTATGTACTATATATGAATGACATATATGTTTGTATTCAACTTTGCATAGCGTAAGTGAACTTAATCTTATAAACTTCGTTTTGATATATATATATGTGTACACTAGTAAGTCAACACATAACACATTAATTAGTTATTTATGTACCTACACCTACACAG
>VICI01004488.1:0-10906 GCA_019593645.1 Akabosia matsudoensis
GCTATGAAATTAATATGTTTTGCCATATTGAGGGAGAACGGACTCACTTTTCCGAGTTAAAAACCAACAATGTGACGTGACGAATTTTGAAGAAGAGGAGAACGGAAAAGGATTTTTTTTAAACTAGTAAACACTTGATTGTTAATTCTTCTTGGGAGAAAGGTGAAAGAAATTAAATAAATAAAGCGTCACCTCAAGGATAAATATTTTTACACGCGAGTAATTCGCTGTTAAAATATGTTGTTTAATGTTTTCAAGCAGTTCTACATCCACAAACTTTATGAATAAAATTCCCGACTCATTTCATTCGTCCACTCCACACCAAGGTTGCATTCAATTTTAAAATTCTTTCACGATATGTATGCATATTTTATCATTATTGTCCTTCAATTCCTATTTCAAATCTGCTTTCTAATGATCACTGAAAAATGAATCAAAATTGGAATGCTTTGATAAACAATACAAACAAATACAGAGAAACTACAACAATGAATATTTGGTATTTCTTTGTATAACAGAGATGTGTCATGATCGCAACCGGTTGCCCTATTAAAAAGGTTATTATAACTTACTCCCCAACTTCTGTTTTCATTCTTGTGTAGCTATATATTGTGTTGCAAACATCTTCGCCCATCATTCCCATGGCATTTCATTCATCAAAGACAATGCTTACCTGTCTCTTGAGTCTTCGTTTGAGTCTCATCATCTTCATGGAGAAAATTCCCAGGAAGCTATTCTTTCAACAACCAAACTACTCTAGAAACACCAAAACCAGCAAAATGAATGAATGACACAATGACAAGAAAGTGGATTGTTTGAAAGAAAATGTAATATCATTTTGTCATTCATCCATTTCATTTTTGTGGTTACACAATTCTCCTCCTCCTGTGCACATGATTGTCTTGCAAGATATTTTTTGCAGCGCACAATGACGACGCTCAAGATGCGCTGCATCTCGTGAAAAGATGAACTAAAGACGTCCTCGTCAAGCCACTTGTTGCCTCTCTGCCTGGGAACAGTGTTAAAAGCAGTATTCTTCGTTTCTAAAGCTCTTCATTGTGCTCAAAAGAAAAATACTAGCTCCAATTTTACAAGAGTCACGTCGGGAGCGACTGGAAAATGATGATGCATGCAAAGTGCAGACTCCTGCACCTGTAACACATACTAAACTCAGCAACCACGACACAGCATCACAGAATGAAACGATGGCTGTGTTATTTTTTTTTGTGTGTGAACGAGCAAAATGATATTTCTTTTTATTTCGTTATCTTTAAAACGTAGTGAGTTAATTGTTAAAGAAATTAACTGGTCAAGAAATGATCTTTGTAATGATCTCAAAAAGTAATTCAAGGTTGAAGGGAATTCGTCAAGAGAAGGAAAACAAAAACAAAAATAAATGAACTCGTTCAAGTTTCAAGAAATGACGAGGATGTCAATATAAAAAGTGCTCTTTTAGTGGGTTATAATTGTGAAGGTTTTTTATTTCTAATATAAAAAGACGTAAGTCAGAGGGGCGTCGGAAAGCTAATTTGGAGGTGGGAAAACTGTGGAAGAAAGAAAAAAAAGAAAATTGGGATGATTTTCCTCTCAAAATGTGAGCGACAGGAATAGTGTGGAAACCACACAAAGTGAATTCATTTATCTTTTCCCTTTTTCGGCCTCATCTTTTTTTCCTCATCTTATCTTAATGGTGTTACTCTTGTAGAGGATACACTACAAAAATAAGAAATAAAACAAGGTTGATGTTCACTTGATTATTATTTTTCCTTTGCAACTGCTTCATTAAACTGGACCATTATTAAAAGAGTATCTAACAGTATGAAAGTGTGTGTATTGTTCAGCCCTACAATCTCATCACATTAATCTCGAGGTTTACACCTCCCCCTTTATGACGGCATACACACACGCAAAAGGTGAGTTACACTTTTTTGATCGGGATAAAACAGCCTATCCAACAAACAATCATAGTTTACACATTAGAGTTTTCATTAAAATTGGCCATTACCAAACAAAAATACTGCACTACATTACTCAATAAACATTGTATTAAGAGCATGTAAGGTTTACACATACGCATATCGTGGTAAATATTGTTACAAGATGTTGCACAAGAAACTAGTGCGATGACGATATGAAGTTTTGAATGAAACATTTTTTTTTTGTTCTCTTTTATTCATGAATGGATGTTGTAGAGGCTTGTATAAAAAAGTAGCTAGAATTAACTCTATTTCTTGCGTATATTCTTGTCAGCTAATGAACCACAAAAAATAACATATTAATGAATAAGCATCAATAAAATAGAATTGAGAGGTGATTGAGCAAAAGAAATTTGCAATGTGTATTTTCTTATAATCATATCTGAAAAATTACATCTTTTCAAAGCGGTCTGTGTGGCAGAACAGTGTGAGAGATGTGTGATGATTAGACGGTAAATCCAGTTCCCATTTTTCCTCTGGACTATTTTTCATCTTTTTCGTTTTATTTGACGTTTCTCCATTGTTTTCAATTGCAATAGGGGAAGCTGGCGAAATAGAGCATCAGTTGGACAATAGGTTGAGGGACAGGAAAGAAAAATGAGTGATTTTTTGGAAACAGTATTTTGATGGAGTAGCTGAGAACCACATGTGGAGTCGGTGTTTTTATATTCCGAGCAACAGGCGGCTTACCCGGTACTATCAATACTTCAGCGAGAATTGAATAGAAAAAAAAAATTAAATGCAAAAGATAATAACAATGGAATAGAACACGAAAATAATATTAATTCATTTCCGCCTTTTGTTACCTACGTATTTTTTTACCTACGTATTTACGATTTACACTTTGAAACCGGCTAAAACAGTAAAAAAGCATTTATTTTAACGGAAGATCAATAGGTTCATATTTAAAAACAATTTACTCTGCGACACTTTGAGTGCCGCCCGCCCAGTTTATTATGGCAAAAGTATTGATTTATTTTTTTGACTCGTCAGTCCGTAATGTGTGAGACATAAATTTGTTAACACACCTTTTGCATATTAGCCTCATCATCAGAAAAAAAAACTGAAACCATTTTGCAAAAATGATTTCTTCTTATTTAAAAAAAAATTTGTACAAACTATCACGCGCAAATGGGCGGTAGGTTTTCTTTGATATTTTTATATGACCAGTTTTAGTGGCAAAAAAATGCATTGTAATCTCTTTCCACTTTCCACCTCAACTACTTCACAATCTATCCTCATTTCTGTTATGAAGAGGACAAACACGGTGACGAATACACCTTTCGAGAATGCATCAATGGATTAGCATCAGAAGAGAAGTGTACTGAAAGACAAAACTTACTTCGTACACAAGACGCTCGTCCAACCAACCACTACACACCATGAGAAATCCATAACAAAAAAGTTATTTTTCATGCCTTTACGCACCACCAGCAGGATCGGCAAGAGCAACAAAAAAAATTGTATTTTGTCGCTTGGTTGTGTGCACATAAAAAATATAAATTGTGGTTATTTAGCCAAAGATTGTTTTTTGCGCGAGTTTTTTTACAAGAATGATATAAAATTCTGCAATACTAAGTCCACTTGCAATGAAACTTCTAAACAACATGTTTGTCATTTTGCTGAATGAGGCTACTACTGTTTCTACCGCATGAAAAAACCGTCTGCAGGGCAGTACATATAAAAAATAAATGGGTGAAAATTTTCTGCCTTGTGGTTGCTTGCTAAATAGGATGTTTGTGATTTGGCAGCCTTGAATTTAGTTTTGTGTAGGTGGACAAATTCGCACGAGTTAACCATTTTGATAGGCTGCAAAGCAAACAAATAATACAAAAAAGAAACTGTCGGTGAGCATGAATTCATTGTTTTTATGAAGAATGAAAAATGATACTACAATGCAAGTATTAACTACTAGCGTAGCCTTCAAGTATCCGCATGAATTAGAGTCATTGAAATTATTGTCACTTATTTTTTTTTCTCCATTGTTGGGCGAACAAGGGAAAAATGTCTGAAAGCAGAGGAAAATTACCGACACTATTTTATTTAATTACTCACCGAATCAACTTTCTTATTCAGCCTGAATTTCGTTGATTGTTGTAGCTTTATTTGATAGCCATTTTTCATTGATGAGAATTGTAAGACTTTTTAAAAAATAGTTGAAATAAGAATCTAACAACTTACTTGTTCGACTGGTATTTTATTTTCCTGAATGAAATTTTGAAATATCTGCCCACGACAGTTGTCAATTAAAGGAACCTTTTTCCTTTGGCGAAATGAGGTGGTTTCCCCGGTTAAAAACGTTGCTGAAACATGGTAGACCTGCCTTCCTGTTGTTAGTAGACCACGTTGAAACAAGACAGATTCTTGGCAACTGCTATAATTGTCGACCACGCTTGTCTTTCTCTTCTGTGCATCCATTTATAATTACGTTAGTCACAGAGCTACAATGGGACAGGGAATTCCTCATAAAACGTTGCTACACGGCAGCAATCTCAATTTTATGTTTGTTTAAAGTCTCCCATTTTTTTCTTCTCTTGCTCAAATTGTAAATATGAAGCCACTTTGATTCTCCTTAAATTGTACACAGCTCATAAACCTGAGCATTACACAGGCAATTTGAGTAGTTTAGACTTCATGTTTTTCATCAAGAAATCCCAGATATTGTAGAAAATAAAAATACCAGCATTTTTTGCAGATCATTTCATACGAGCAATTTTTGCGTAATAATCAGACAAGCTGAAGTTACAATAGCAGAATACATGTGGAATTCAAATTTACTTGTTGCTCTGTCTATTCAAACCAGTCCTCTTGCCAGTGTCAAGTCAGTCAGTCAGTCAGGCGGACAAGGAAAAATTTGTTGGAACCAAATGAAAGTTTGAAAAAACACAAAATGAACACAGTAGTGCTGAGAATAACGTAGCATGTTCTTTTTTTGATTCGCGATAAAAGAGTAATAAAAGTTTACACATTTTTTTATATAAAAAAAGGGTTGAGCGTCGACAGCGCACAAGAGGCTTTGCACCGAGTCATCCTCTCTCATCCCAATGGAAACTGATGGATCTTCTCTCCGCCTTAATTTCCCATTAGGCCGATCACATTCAGAGACGAGCTTACGAGGGAGGTGGCATTCAGCCTCTTTTTTTGTATTAACAGAATCCTCTATCTCTCCCTAGACTTATAAACATTGTTGTTGTATCACAATTCATAGCAAGAGTGATTGCGCTTATATGAGTTTTTTCTTCATGAAAAAGTATACAAACCTTATCATAGTGTTTTTTTACTTCTTTGAGGGAATCATACCTTTGTATTGTTGCCTTGTGCCCTCCTACTTTGCACGAAAATATTGTCGACTTTCGTTTGAGAGGTTTGCTTTTTCACGTTTTTATACCTATTATTGGCAAACAATGAATTCAAAATAATGAAATCTTTTTGCAAGCATCCACGCATGCGTGAGGCTTGATGAGAACTTTGTTTTCTGATGCGTACAAGAAATATAACTCATAAAGATGCATTTTTATTTAACATGGGCATTATAATAATATGCTTATCATGAAATAACTTTTTTTTGGATATATCCAAAAATATCTAGACCTTTAGATAGACAATAGTAATAGGCGAGTAAATCACAAAAAAATTAACTCATTTTATGAACGTATGATTGAAACAGGAAACGTTTCCAATAAAAACACCTTTTCACGAAAAATAAAATGTTTGATTAGCTGATGTAAGAAACTATTAATGCACAAGAAATTCCCAATTTTTGTCGCGTGCAATTGAGCACAATAAAGCCCTGAGTAGTAAGTAGCATTTGTGTTGCTCTTTCATAGAAGAAGAAAAAGAGGAGTTTGTCAGGGGTTTGTTTCGACAATCCACCTTCACATGTAGTCATCTCGTCAATGCAGCTTTTACATGAGGATCTCTTGGTAAAGATCTTCTGTGTAAAGCAAAGGTTGCTCGAAAATGCCAGCCATGGTAAATAATAATAATGAGGAGTCATGCCTTGTAAATCTCTCAGTTGGCATCCACACCTCTGCAGTGTTACGTCGTTTTTATTTTGTTTTCCCTGTGCTTCCTCATGGATAATTATATGAGTAATCTGAGTTGCAGTTTCAAATATCATACACCACGCTGGTCGTAGCTATTGCTAAGACGATGCAAGTGAAATTTTTGTTGGCGTAATACATAAGTTATATGAAAGTGAATTTTCAACAAATTCTCATAAAAATTTCATACATCTTTCTGCGAACCGAACAGTATGTGAATAAACAGTTATTTGTTTAATGCAGAATTGTGCTCTGGGAAAGGACAGTTTTAAGTGAAAGCAAATAAAAGTGAGGTTTTTAATCATTTATGATAAAAACAGTGGACATGAATTTTTGTGTGATTGTTAGATATAAACTGTCAACAGAGGCTTTCCGTTGTTTTATACAAACTATTATTGTTCAGAAGTAAGTGCGCTACGATTTTTTAAATAGACGAGCTGGAGACGACAGAGATGACTGTCACGAATATCGCCATGATGAGGCCTTGTTTTGGTGGATATCCGTTCCAAGGTAACGAAAAAAGTTAATGCAATTGTTCACTATTAAAGTTATCAAATCAAATATAATCATCAAAAATGTATTCAGCGCATACATGAGAAAATAACACTAATGCAGTGTATATTCAAGTGGACTTGAAGTGCTCCAAATCTATTTTGATATTTTCTTTGGCATGTGCTCATCTTGTAGAGGTGTGTGAGAGCAAATTATGACCCTTATTGTCTGTTGGTGGCAACAAATAGCCCTAATAAAGTTAAACAATAGATTTTTCAGATTAATACGTTTATTACATCTAATATCCCTGATCGTCATTCATCATGGGTGCATGATGACAAAAAGGATTAAACATTTCTTGTTGTGGGATCATTACATGCCTTTAGTCAAGTTGAAAGGTGACACGTGGGACGGTCCTACCATAAAAGTGTCACCCAACCTTTTTTCTTGTGAAACACGACTGTTTTCATTGTTGATTGTAATCATAGAAATTTGTACAGGACATCCCTTCTTGCATTCAAAAATACTCGAGTACCTTTTATTCTCAATATTCCTCAAAACAGTTCAAATATCGTCTTGTGTTCCCGTTGGCATTTTAGCAGCTAATTTTGAGTCCATTTTTTAGCTTTAATAAACTTTGGAACAAACAGATTTCGCAGAGGCTTTCAACAGAAACCAAGAGAAAAACCGTTGTTGTACGAAAGCCAGCAAGCTACTAAGATTAATCTATTTCTGAAGGCTTGAAAGAAAAGGAAGAGTGTTTTCTCAGTAGTGACTAGGCACCCTGAGTGGAGTTCATCTCATTTATCAAAACACCCTTGATTTTGTTTTTTTCTGAAAAAGATAAGCTAACAAACAAAACCGACTTTCATGATAGCAGTAATTTCAAGTGCATATCCGCCGAGCTCAGTTATGACAAATTATCTCTGTCAGATGCATGCCCTTTTTCGGCTACTTCAGAGTAACCGACACTCTTTCGCTTCGTCTTTACAGACAAATGTCAAATTAGTTGGTTCTCTTGTCTAGCCCCCGATCTATTGTGGTTTTTTTATCATAAATAAATTTTATGAATATTATGAATCATTCATTCATACCAAAAGACGTAAAACAAAAAACAGTTATGTAATATGTTTAGCTGTTTTTTCTTACGTAAAAAATAATAATTAGTGTATTACGCATATGTGCTCAAGAAACGTCGCAACTTTACACCACATTTATCATATTTACGCATGCACCAAAAGATAACTATTTCCCACGCTTACTCCTCAAACTTCTTAAAAAACTAGTTGCTCGAGAAACAGGGTTTCTCAGTCTCATGACAAAAGACCAACAATGGAGCGTGCTCGTGTTTATCTGCAATGATCACTGTTATTGAACCTATTTGTTGAGTCCGTATTGTCAGCATCTTAGTTTGTTGACATTTGACATGACTCTCTTCGGGAAAAAATGACTTGTAAATCCATCCAAGCGAAGCAATTTGTACAGCAACAAACTCAGCGGGTGGTGAGGATACTTTTGATGGACTCGAATAATAGCGAACGATTGCTCTTGTTTGAAATTAGATTGTCAAATTACGAATTGTCTGCAAACTGGCAAAACTAAAAATGAACAATGAGCCCTCTCAGTTTTTTTTTTTTTTTCTTCTCTCTGTCCTGTAACAAAAACTGGGAGACTTTAAGTAGCGTTTAATTTGAAAGTGTTTGGGAAGGCTGTAAATTACACAAGGGCCTGCTTGCTCGTACAATATTACATTTTTGTGACACAAGTTTATGACCGAGCATCATACTATTTTATGGCCGGTGTGTATTCTAAGAAGAAAGATTAGCCCGATTATATGCCAACCTTTGTCCTGAGTGACACTTGCAGGGCAATAAAGAGCTTTGGAGGAGGAAAAGCTTGTATTGACCACCATTATCACTCGCTTGTTAGTGTTTCATCTCTCCTCAAATTTGTCTAGCATGATAATGCTCGAGAAAAAGAGCCCAAAACAAGATTGTGTTTCTATGAGTGGAAGTTGTGGGATAATAAAATCGAATTAAGGGGGAAGGCATAGAACCACACTAATGTTTCGCTCATTATCGTATAGAAACTGACGAGTGACCTTACTTGACTATCGAGAATACATCCACACAGGTTGTTTAATACACATAAATTCAGATTTTTAGGATTGTAAGACATCGACGGAAGGTTGTAAAAGTGTCATGTTCTAGTAGCGAACTGTTTGCTGACATCTTCACTTGTAAATCAGGACAGGCCCTCCACAATGAAAATGAAGAGGTGATGATGTCGTAAATTTTCTGGATATTGTGTAGAACTTGTTGCTTGCGTGCTAGCTTAAAAACGATGACAGGGTTCGGTTGTAAGATGCTCCTCTGCTAGAAGCTCGAACACACTAATGAAATCTGGAGATGTTCAGCATTTTTTCGGAACAATGAAATACATACATTGGTCCAATCAGCGTTTACAAAACACATTGGTATACGTATCGTGGGAAAATACAGGCTTTCATTGACTTTTTTGCAACAGCCTCAATCCTTTTTACGCAGAAATTTGGTTTAAGACTATAGAACAAAAATATTGTCTTGTATATAGGCCAGGGTCGGGTGAATCAGCTTGGTGGAGTGTTCATCAATGGGAGACCACTGCCAAATCACATCCGCTTGAAAATTGTGGAAATGGCTGCCGCTGGAATACGTCCTTGCGTTATATCACGTCAACTTCGTGTGTCTCATGGTTGCGTCTCAAAAATTCTAAACCGTTACCAGGAAACAGGAAGCATTCGACCAGGTGTCATTGGAGGGAGCAAACCCCGTGTTGCAACACCAGACGTAGAAAAGAAAATTGAAGACTACAAACGAGAAAATCCTGGAGTTTTCTCTTGGGAAATTAGAGACAGGTAATTCAATTTTTTTATTTGTTGCTTATAATATTGGTACAGTGTAGTTGGTAACTTCCTGGTGAAAAATATACCCTTGCAATAGTTTAAAATTCGAACATATTTAAATTACCAAGCATTTTGTAGCTTTAAATTATATTTTTACAGCGATTTATGAGGATTTACCAAGTGGATAGTATGAGCAACGTATTTAGGACGAAGAGGGATCTGTAGTAGATTGCACCTTTATTTTTGAATTTGTTTACAGTCTATTAATAGCTAGGATATGAGTGAATAGAGTCAGCAAATTTTTAAGAAAATTGCTGTACTTGCTTCATATAAAAGCGCAGTAGACTTTCAGGCAGCTTTATCACTTGAGGAAAGAAAAAAGAAACTTATGTTGCGAACACTCAACAGTGGCATGTCATGCAATTTACTTCATTAAAATATTTTTATTGCTGCACAATGATTGGATACGCTCCAAGATCCCCTCCCATGAAATGTTGCAGGCGCTGGTAAAATTCGTGATAAAAAAATATGCAAGTACTATTGCCACTGTAGTACCTGCAATTATGTAGGGAAGCGTGATTGTTTCCTCTGACAAACAAAGTATTCATGTGATGCGTATGAGCAAGACTTGTGGCACGTTAAGGAAAACGCTACAAGTAAAAGTTGAAAAATAATTGTTCAAGAATAAAAAGTAAAAAAAAATATATATGAATTCATGAGAAATATTCCGAAGGGAATATTTTTTAAATACTTGTATCTTAGATAATTTGTAAACATTTTTTTTCTCTGATTTTTTTAAGATTAATCAAAGAAGGCATTTGCGACAGAACAACCGCCCCTTCCGTTAGTGCAATCTCTCGCCTCCTCAGGGGTCGCGAAGGGGAGACTGAAAAGAAGATTTTGGACGGTAAGTCAAGTAGGCCACCAGCAAAAAAAATCACCTTTTTTTCTTTAAGAAACTTTGATCATCCCACCTATTTATCTTTTTTCTTCTGTCTGGTGATCACTTCAAAGACCATTCATTCTACTCCTTTTTTGCATGATGTCGCCTTTCATAAAACAATTGCTACACCCTCTCCCCATTCATCTTTATAATTCGCATTTTTTTTACGAACACTTCTTTGTTGAACAACAATTTGATATTGTGTCTCGTTTTGAACACTCCTTTTAAGTCCTTTGCACAGAAAAATAAAATAGAAGATACATATGAAAAAATTCCTTTTTCACATGGCTGGTCAATGGTAACATACGTTTTTTGGAAACCTTGGACTCTTTTCTTATGTCATGTTTCTTCACAACGTTAGTTCAAACTTGTGCTCGGTTTTAACACTTGCATACTTAAAACTGCAACCAAGTAGCATATTTGCTTGTAAAATTCCCCGTTTGAGTGGATATGCCCTTTGGGTTGGATATTCATGACTAAGTCACCTCCAGACTGTCAGCTTTAAAACACGAAGCCAACTGCCGGAAAGAAAATAAGTTACTGTCTGTGTTGTTACAGATCCCTGAAC
>VICI01004489.1:0-10903 GCA_019593645.1 Akabosia matsudoensis
TGCACTGATTGACCTGAAAGTTCGGACAGCTTCGTATTTTAAGCAAATATATAATTTCCACTCAAGAAATCAAACTGAACTTCTTCAAGAAAGGCTTCAAGAATTTCGAGTTAGTTGCGTATCTGTCCACGAAGTTGAGTTGCGCTCACCTACGTGCGCATCAGGCTCAGTTTGAGTAACGTTTATGTGTCAGGTTAGGTTAGAGCTGACATAGGCACGAAAAAAGCCACCGTCGGCATAATGTTGAGGACATTTCAGTTTCTCACAATGTTCTTACCGGAAGTCAAGGTAAACAGGAACTGATATAGCCACAGATAATCCCCATATTAATAGAATTATCCCGATTGCAGCCCTCTTGGACGTTTTCACTATGAACGGGTTCATCACAACTTTGTATCTATTCAAGGCGATTGCTGTTAAGGTTGACACGCTCACGAGCACAGTCACAGCTTGGACAAATGGGCAAAGTGGGCAGAGAAACTCGGGCAGATCCCAGCGCTGCTGTAAAGCGGCTTGAAAGTGAAAAGGAATTGTGAACAAAGAAATAACTATATCCGCTACCGCCAAATTAACGAGAAATATATTTGTCACAATCCACATCCTTCTAGCTCCCTGCAGAAAAAAGATTAGTAGACGTTATCTATTCAGAGTTTATTAAAACCTTGTTTATATTTTACCAGAATGATCCACAAAACGAGGATGTTTCCAACCAAAGCTGTGGCACAAATACAACCATACGCTATAAACAAGAAAGTTATTCCTTCTGGGGGAATCTCATACAGGTCTTGAGAATGGCTCGTTGAGTTGGAGGACTCAGCTTTAATTGACAAATCCGTTTCACTTGAAGTCGAATTATGGTTACTTAAAGAATGTTCATCCGTCCACTCAATTGTATTACCCATCTTCGGAAGCCAGAGTAGTACCGATTAACAGAGGGTTTTCGTGCTTAGTGATCGTTCGTTGGTGAAAGTGGAAACAAAGAGAAATCCTTTCGAGAGGATGCGATAGCTGCAGCACGGAAAAACCAACTGATGCGATGACCAGACGGGCTAGGCTGTAAATTATGTGCATGTTTCTTACAGATAGAGAAAAAGAGGTGGAAAATAAGTGCATGCGAGTGAAATTCTCAGTTTGTCCAACTTTGATCATTGAGCACTCACATTCAGAACTTTTTCTCCATGTTGGTAAAAAAGATTCAGTCACTGAATTTGTTAGACACGGTTTAACTTTTCAAAGGTTCCATGCGGAGAAAGAATAAAAACGCGGAGGCGAATGGTTAGGTTTTGTTAAATTCGTAAATGGAATCGAACAATGAAAGGCAACGTTTATTTTAAACTTCTGAAAAACGTATTCCTCGATTAGCATTGACAACATTTATTCTAAGTAGGATTAAAACAACTACGTGTTCTACGTATTCGCCAACGGGAAAGCCTCATAGCTTTAGTTCAAGTTCAGTCACGACCTTACGGAGAACACTATATCACATCCTTGCAACAAATAGGCTTATACTGCCAAAAAAAAGGACAATTTGCGTCATCAAAATTGTATGCCAACGTCAACTCAACTTGGTTTGATCGTAGCTTTGGGCATAAGGATCACTGTAAACAGAGCAGGTAAAACAAAGGATTTGAGTATGACATTGAATCCTTGAGCGATCAAAATTTATACCATATAATTTGATGATGTCTTTCATTTTGATGAATTTGGAAGAAAAATACAAGCTCTTTTCTTGATGTTGTTTTTTAAATGCGGAAAATGGGTTTATGCGAAATGTCAACTGCAATAATTGCGTTGTCGTGGAATACAGAACTGTATGGGAGGCGTACGTTGCTGACTGAGGCCGTGTGACTGAATTGCTGTCATGTGAGGGTTTTAAGAAGTAATATACAGACTCTTCAGGTGGTGATACAGATATCAACAATTTGAAACTTGTCAAGCAAAAAAAAACAACAATAGTTTCCGATGGCAACATTTCAGTCACTATACTCAAAATGAACAAAAAAATACAATTCTTCGTCCAAGTGCATTGTCTTGGAACATTTTGGAAGAACAAAACACAAATATACCGTTCAACATAATAATGAATCATTGCAGAATATAAAACTATATGTACACAAAAAATTGACAACATTTCATATCGATCAGACATACTGTGTCCAAACTGTGACTAAAAACGAAAACGGGCACCTGGATGTACCTGAATATCCAAGAAGATACTTATTTTGTCGTTGCCTAATGCTATTGAGAATGTCTGTCTGTGGATCTGTATCCCAAATATCAGACGAATCGGACGAAGTGTTCCCATTTTATCCTTAAAGACGAATTGGTGCACCTAAAGAAAGAAACGTAAACGCGTTTTGTTAGTTTAAACGTGTTTTTAAAACGTTTTCAGCAAATTCGAAAGCGAAAACAGTAGGTGAAAAACATTTTCTAATGTTTTCCTCCCTAAAAACGGAGAAAAACACTCAAAAGCGTGTTTTATTAAGCACACAAAAGGCCGTGCATTTTAAAAAGAGAAAACATTGAATGCAGGACCAGTCGTCCTCATCTTGTCTAGTTCACATTGGCTTTTTTCAAAGGTTCTCACCAAGTCTTACTTATCAATATATCTATTGTTTGCCATTATGATTTTATTAGACATGAACAAATGGAAAATGAAATTTTAGTTGTCCAGAGTGCATAGTGAGGGATAAATAGTAAATTATACCCGGCTTAACCTTAACATGGACACTGAAGACGACTAGTCTGAGGTCCAAATTATCGAGAACTTAATCAGAAACATTACTTTGGGCAATGGCATGGGGAAGGATTGATTGTTTATATTTTACCACTTACGGGTCCATGCCGTAGGTTTTTGTTTTTCGAGCGAGTTTTAAAAATATTTATCGTGTAGAGAATTAAGTTTTAGTCTTAGAACATTTATTTCCCTACAAGGAAAGTTTAACGTAAGCTAATGTGATCAAACCACCTTAAGAAGTGCTCCCAGGAAACTGATGACCGATATACAGACCATTCTGCCTGTTGAATCTCGTTCTCATGTAATAGTAAAAAAACGCATCAAATATCTTTCGAGCACCAAACAGGTCTATGCAAATGCCTGCAAAAACTATATAGAACCGAACCAATCTAGTAAATTTTGAGTCAATAGTCAAAGTGCTCACAAGTTATCGTGGAAATTAGCCAAGAGGAACATATCCGGAGCAAATTTAGCAAACAGAACTCACGGGCCCTCTTTTAGGAGGTTGACGAAAAACTCGATCTGAAGAAGCTCATGCGTATAAACGCAATGCCCAATGAACACATGTGTCACAGTCACATTGCTTTTATGTTTTTCCCTAAGTTTATGCTTGGTTGTAATATCATATTCATGAAAATTTCTGTCATCGTCATCCTATGCGATTTCGATTGGTAAAACAAATCTTCGATTAAATAACAGTCGTGTACGCATTAAGTAAATTGTAATATTTAAAAGGCCCCGTTACTTGGTTGATCATAAAAGCAGATGCCCGTTTCTCAGTCATTGTGCAAGTTGGTGGATAATCGTGTATTAGTTGCATTGTTTGCATCCTCAACCCATAAAAAATCTTTATTAATTGGTGAAGACTCATATTCCAGGACTGTAAATTTGGAGAAAAAAATCTAAAAGGAGAGCACAATCAAGAGGAATTTCAGCAGGATCCCTATATGGAAGTTCATAAATATAACCAGGTTGCAGAGAACTTCTAGACCATAAACGAACCGCTCGAACAGTTATCATTGAAACAAAATTTTAATTGGACGTTTTACGGCGCTATTTCTAGCCTTTTTGCTCTGCTAGACATTTTAATTTGATTGCTTGTGATGTGCTCTTTCGCTCGGAATGCACGATTGATATTCATGGGTATTAGTTTTAATCTGTACAGCATTAATTTGTTGCAGAGTTCGAGTTGTATCATTAGTCGCATCATGAATTGTGATATCTACACGTTCATTGGTTTTTGTTTGCACCGCAGACTCTTAATGCACTTCTGTTAGAGCTTGAGCTAGTTCAGTTGGGGTTTTTACAGTCGACTCGTTATCAAGCAAGTTTTCATCCACCAAATTACCTTATGCCTTATAGAGGATAATTTTACACGCCACACACATTGTCAACCAATCAAACGATTTGGTCTTATGTGTTAAGTTAGTTCAGCATAACGCCCGGTTTATACTTCCTTACAAGGCAGAGTATCAATAGCAACTTACATAAATCAAGCCTTTTTACTTCACCTCGATCTGTGCAATTAAAACACTGTTCGCCGACAAAAATTAATAATTTAGTTCCTCTATACGAATTTCATCGGTAATATGTACTGGGACAAATCGTTCCTCAGGTTTGGAAATTTATCCATTTCCTCACCTGTTTACACGCAAGTAGAACACTTTATGCATCACAACGACAATAAAGCATAATCAAGACGATGAAGATAAAAAACGAGAGGAATTAGGAAGGGAGTATATATTTTGTATCGAAAATTTGTCTGTCAACAGGACGTTAGAAACAAGTATAAAAATGCGTAAGCTGTACTCCATGTCGACGAACTTAGTAAATTTTACAGAAATCAACCTGCGTAAATGTTACTCACGGTTACAATCGAAATCAAATTTCACATCTATCTCTGTCTGATATACTAATGTCATTTGACGCCATATTCGTGTAGCTCGAAGCAGAAATAAAAATGCCTACGGACAATAAGACTCATTGCTTTCAAACATAACACTTGTAAGGGGGGCCTTGCATTGAGCGCATTCCAAACCACGATGGTTACTCGGAATATGCACCAAAAAGTCCAGCATAGAACATTAGTCTAATTTGCATCTAATCTATATTGTGGATTTTGGGATATTTTTCATATCACGACAAGTCGATTGACGTTGTATTAGGTAGATTTGTTTCATGCTTTAAATGAACGTTTCTTATTAAGTAGCGTAAGCTGCTTTATGAAATTGTTCGTGTCTGTCCGTCCATCCGTCTGTCCGTCGCCCCTTCGGCGGTGTTGCAGTGTTAGTGCATAGGACTTGTTTTCAAAGCAAGACAGCCGTTCTCACTGTGCATGCCTGAGTGTAGTGTATGAGTGAGCTAGTACATGCGTGCAACAGGCAGTTCAACAGCAAGATTTCATTGATGTTATCAGCAATGATTTTAACGTCAAACTAATATACTGATTAATTGTTTTTTTATCTGAATTTAAATTTTCAAGCCGTTCAAGGTTACAGTGAGGATTAAAAAAGCGTTTCTGCTTCTGCGCCACCTTAATAATCACGTAAATGAAGATCTTGCTGAGCAGCTGAGAGGTTGGTAATTTTTCCGGTTTTGTTTATCGTAAGCATAGCTTCCGTGACTTAGAATGAAATACGAAAGTAAAATCCGTTATTCTTGTTATCTGCAGCTCCTTTAACGTCAAATTAATTTACTGATTTATTGATTTTATCTGAATTTAAATAAAGTGGTTCAAGATTACAGGGAGGATTCAAGAAGCGTTTCTACTTCTGCGCCAGATTTAAAATCACGTAACTGAAGATCTTACTGAGCAGCTGAGATGTTGGTGCTTTTTCTGGTTTTGTTTATCGTAAGCATAGCTTCCGTGACTTAGAAATAAATACAAAGGTAAAATCCGTTATTCTTGTTATCTGCATATCCTTTAACGTCAAACTAATTTAATGATTGATTGTTTTTATCTGAATTTAAATCAAGCAGTTCAAAGTTACAGGGATGATTCAAAAAGCGTTTCTATTTCTGCACCACCTTAATAAGCACGTAAATGTACATCTTGCTGAGCAGCTGAGAGGTTTTTACTTTTTCCAGTTTTGCTTATTATAACCGTAGCTTCTGTGACTCAGCAAAGCTTTGCCGTCAGGGTAATTTACTATTTAATTGTTATTGATCGCTTTCAGATGGCAGTTTGAGGCTACAGGAAGGATTCCAAAGGGCTTTCGACTTCTGTGCCTTCTGAAAGATGACGTCGGCTGAGAAAGAAAGGGACGCTTCTGTTTATCATGAACAACGACAGGATCGCACCGTATGTTCAGTTGGCAAACCGGCACGTCGACTAAAGCGGCAGGATTCCAAAGGGCTTTCTACTTCTGTGCCTTCTGAAAGATGACGTCGGCTAAGAAATAAAGGGACGCTTCTGTACATCATGAACAGCGACAGGATGAGTTCTGTATGTAGTACGTTCAGTTGGCAAGTCGTCAAACCGGCATGTCGACTTAAGCGGAAGGATTCCATATTAAAAAGGAGAGACTACTCCAGCTCGTCAAGTAAAACGTTGCAGGATTGACGTCAACATGGAGAACAAACGGAACAATCCCGACTATGCTCGTAACTTGTAGCCCGTTTTGAAGGTGCAACGCTATCAGAGAGATGGACAAGAGAGAGAGAGACGCTCGGAAAAGGAAATTAGAAACGTCGGTTTCGCGGAAGAGGAGTATCAAGTGTGGATTTCAAAATAGATACAGTTTGCAGCTAAACTGACGAATTCAATTCGGCAGAATGTGGAGGTCGGAATTTGATAGCTTGTTTATTTTCCCAATTGTGCTATAGCATTTGTACGCCGGTGCGTAGTAAATAATTTAGTATGTACATGCAGGATCGCATTTTTAAAACTCATGAGGGTTTCTCCTCGGTCTGTCATATATTATGTTTCGAGGCCTATGAATTTTGTGATATTCGTTCATGGCTTACGCTACTTCGGTATTCCGTTGTACCGGTTTATTTATTTTTATGCCTTTGCATGAAGTGCATGCTTACAATTTTAGGTAGCCGATCAGTCAAAAAAAGAAAGGCTGTAACGCTAAACTCGATGTATAGAATATTCATCATTCCCTATTCTGTTATGAAGAAGTAAACAAGTCACCATTTCCTCTAAGTTTGTTACCTACGTATTTGCTTATCATATATTTTTGCAACATCATTTCGCGATAAACTATTTTGTGCATTTGCTATTGACCGGTGAGGAAACGTCTTTAGGAATCTTTTGGGAAGATAGTGTGTTTACCTGGGGACCAGAAGGATGACTGCACTGACAAAGAATATTTCATCAGCATAACCATAGCATCCTTGCAGGGACACACTCCGTCTCTTTACGCTAGTCGTATTTGACTTCGATGAATTCCATTCGAATATAATCTTTTTGACAAGAAACAGTTATATCAAAAACATAAAAAAATATGAATGCTTCAACAACATTTATTCCAACCCAGGAAAACGTTGCAACATGAGTATATTATACTGTCACGTATAATAGAAAAGGGTGGAAAAAAGATCTGCAAGACGTTCCTCGAGTAAAGCTGCAGGGAACTAGAACATGCTTGAAAATTGGAGAGTTACTCATGTAGAACACGGTGGTTCAAGTCTTTGGCATCCCTGAGAGCAGTTCCTTTTGTCATAAATTTGAATCAGCGAGTATTTAAACTGTTGTTCCAGGTGGAAGACCATGCAGCTGTAAGCTTGAAATTCATATCCTCTCTTCATTCAAAACCTTAGCCCCTTCACAGATCTTGAGTGAGAGCGAGAAAAGTTAGCTAGGATGGGCCGATCAAATGTAGACACGATATGGCTAAGAACTTTCCGATAAGTGTAGTATGCATGTGTCTTCTGCATTAAAAATGTTATTTCATTTCAGGAGTACTAGAAAATAATTTGAAGATCGTTGCTTCAATTTCAAGTTTACTTCTCATTTCAAGATGTGTCGAGTCGGGTCGATCTTTGATATCATTTGTATGCAGAAAACTGGAAATGAAAGTCCTCCCAAAAGACTGACAATTTTATGGTATATACTACTAGTAAGGCTATTGCAATAAATGCGAAGTGAATGACAAAAGATGAACGCACATTTTCAAACCACAAACTTGGTGAGATAGCTTGGTCATTAAATTGATCCAGGAATTTTCTCCGTAGATAGACTCGTACAGTACCAAGAATCCGAAAAATCCAGAATGCAAAGGTAGTCACATTATAATATACAGGAAAGCTTCAAGGAAAATCCCTAGAACGGTTGTTATTCCGCTGAAAAGGTACAAATGCATCCATCTCGCAACTTCTCTTTTGCCCATGACGACTGCTAGCATTTCCCTGGTGGACAAAAAAGTTTCAGTGCCAATTTGTAGCTGGACTGTCGCTTTTCACATTCACCATTCCGTTGACAAGTTTTACCGCTTAGGACTTCTTGGTTTGGAGGTTATTTGTAATTTTAATTACTTCGCATAGCAACGAACTAGTGTGGCGAAGGCTCTGAGCTAGTATTTGAATACAAAGCTCTTAGGGTTTCAAAACGGAGAGAATATTTTGGAGCAAAAGTGCCACTTGACTGTATACCGGAACACATATTACTGTCGGCATATTGTGTGGCTTAAAGATAGCCTTGTTAGAATTCATTCCAGACTTTTGCAAACAGTTGGAGTTCTTCTTCAGGTGAAACCAGCTAGTACAACATGATAACGGTTCCAAAAACTTTAACATGGAGCTTAATGAGCGTGAAAAAAAAATACAATTTTCAATGAGTGGCTAAGAGAAGACTTAATATTCAGGAATTGCTTAGATAGTGGTAAAAGTGTTTTGACTGATGCGTATTATTTCAGAGAATGGTTGATGACGATGAAGTAAATATATTCCAGCATGCAAAACAGCGCAGCGTGTTATCGGATGCTACTTTTAACCAAATGTCAGAAAGTTTTACCGTAAAACCATCGTTATGTGCATTCTATATTCATAAGCATTTTCAATTCTCACCCATGCTTACTAAAGTCGAGTTCGTATGAATCCTAATATTTGCCTTGAATTATTACGAAGCTGAAATTTTGTTCAACAAGTAATGACATCGATGAGTTTGTCTGTCAGTCTGTCTGTCCGTTTGTCGGTGCTCTACAAGCCATATACTTTAGCAAATTTGGACCAAACTTGGCACAGTGATACTATAGATCACTGGGAAGAACCCTATTGATTTTGAGCCTGATCGGTCAACCCTAGGGGTCAGGGTCAGGGGTCAAATTTCTTATTTTGGCCGATTCGGACCAAACTTGGTACAGTGATACTATAGGCCACGGGGAAGAACCCAATTGATTTTCAGCTCAATCGGTCAACCCCAAGGGGTCAGGGCCAGGGGTCAAATTTTTTGTTTTGACCGATTTGCACCAAACTTGGTAAAGCGGTACTGTAGGCTACCGGGAAGAACCTTTTAGATTTTTGGCCCAATCGGTCAACCCTTGGGGCCGGGGTCAGGGTCAAATGTTTTATTTTGGCCGATTTGGACCAAACTTAGTGGAACAATGCTTTAGGTCCTTGGGAAATTTTCTGTAACTTTTTAGCTCGATTGGGCACGTGTCAGGGGTTAACTATCTGGTTCTTCAAATGACTCATGCATCATTACAAAGCTCATAACTATGACCTTTCAATACAATCTTTTTCCGTTTCTTTCTCTTTGTTGCTGATTTTTCTCAGCCTTTTCTTTGCTTTCAGCTTCGTCATTATAGCTGCGGCTTAACAGCTTTTATTTTGAATTGCTGACACTTGTGTGAAATTTCCATACATATCCGTAAAGTCCCTACGACTAGTGATTTGTTGTCTCAAATCATGCAGCAAGCTAAACATTGCTGTCTTATATTTGCACCGGCAGCGGTAGGTTATAAGTCTAACTAATAATATTAAATGTTGTAACACCTTAAGAGCATGTCAATGTTGTAACAAGTTCGCATATTCATGCATGCAATGCAGCCAGTTGAAAACAAACTTTTACCTATTGAACCTACAAGATAGCCCATTTTAATCATAGGTGTATATGATTAATAGAATCCTTAATAAGCGTCAGATAGTAAAACTTCAAAGGCTTACACTTTACAGTGACCAGAGTAGTACAGAACAATTAAGTCGCCATTCTGATACATTTTAAAAAGCTAAACAGGAAAAGAACAAAGAACAGAACGCAAACTACACAATGTTCAGGTTCAGGACTTTGAACGCCTTGCCTTGGAAAAAACATGAACTTAAAGCTCTAGCCTTTCACAAGACAAATATACTCCAGAGTGTTCACTGAGGGTCGGTAGGAGACGACCGACGAAATTAAACATAAAGGAGAGTCCAAGCAGCATTACTGTAGGTAGAACTATAACTTCTGACCCAAGATGCAAAGTCTGCTTGGTGAATAATATTTCTTTTCTTTTTAAAATGCATTGTTTGTCTTCTTATTTGGTGCGACCGTGCGTACAACTCGTAACTAGGAAAACAAACCAAAGAAAAATGCATTTGAAAGAACAGACCTGCATCAAGGATTAGATGTTATAATTCCACCAACAGTACGAAGGAAAAATTTCCAGTCCCTCTTGTAAAGTATAAACGAACGTGAATACGGCTGCTGTTATTTTGTTTTGTTAGCTAATTTTTTAATTGGGAAAATGATGCAAACCGGGTACCGTGTTCTTGCTTGTACTAAACGCTTTTCTAAAATCGTATATAAAACAAATTTCCTCTTGCATATCAGCATGACTCGACGTAAAAACCGAATTAAGTGACTCATTTTTATTATCATTGAAGGACGAAATTATTTGCAGAAATTCGTAAGAATATCTGTGGTATTTTAATATAATGTATATATACGTTGTTTATGCAAACAACTTTAAATAAAAGTTTAGTATACCTTTAATTGGCATGAAGAATCCATATTCAATAGCTTACGTTAAAATACAGTTTTTTGCGACTGTTATTACATATGTTGATTTGATTTCTACCCCTTGACTTAACTAACTTTGACTAATTTTATAATATGTTTTGTGCGAATTGAATTCGCAATAAAAGCTGTTAAGCCACAGCTATAATGACGAAGCTGAAAGAAAAATACTAAAGAAAATGCTAAGAAAAGAAGCACAAAGAAAACTCTGAGAAAAATTTGCG
>VICI01004490.1:0-10903 GCA_019593645.1 Akabosia matsudoensis
TGTCATATGCATAATATGGCTTTTGAATGATAACTGCTTTGGATACCTTGAAAAGACCAAACAGTTGCTTCTCCGCTTCGTTACACCATGTTAGGAAAATTGCAATTGCTCTTATTTATAAGCACGAAGTAAACAGCGATTGACATGTCGCAGTGCAGATGTGTGACAGGAAGGTTCATTTCTCAGAATAATGAGTTTCCTGTCGATGCTGACTCGGGACTAGATTTGTTTCTCAGGTCAGGAGGTAAGCTCATGAATACTCCGATTCCGAATTTAAGTTTAAAAACTTTTCATAGTAAAGAAATCGCCGCATTATAGAATGATGTCAATCCATTGTATTTAATTGTTAAACTTGATTAACGTTTTTAGACGTTTGTAAAGGGATTCTCGAATCATAGTCACCCAAAACACACAATAAAACTTTATCTTTAAATTGCACAAGACCGACTACAATTGCATTGAATTAACTTTCATGTTCATTGGTTCTAAACTCATTGCATTATAAGAACAGAACATTCAGTGACAGCATTTAGTAAAAATGTTTCCACCAGAAGTAAGTCTTTCATTTGCATACTGGGTCCTTGCAAAAGATAAAAACACTTCTTCCAAAGTGGTTTCTGTAATCGCGTACTCCTCAACACATACGCTGGTCTGTTTGACTCGTTCCATGGTCTCATAAAGCATATTCCACGGAGTTTCTTGGAAATGGATTTGGAATTTTAGAGTGGCCTATTAAAAGCAAATCATGTTTATTAACGTTGTTATCCAAAGCATTCAATTCAAAAATATTTTTGCAATACCTGATGATGATCTTTTAAAGTACATGGATGAAATACGTGCAATATCTCGGCAATCACTTGGTTCACCATTTCGATGTTTTCATAATGCTCTTGCTTTAGTTTCAGGAACAAGCTGTACCCTTGAGCGAACTTGTTTTTCAGGTGCTGAACCCCTCCAAGACACTGCATTTCTCCATTGACCATAATACCGAGTCGGGAACATAAGGCTTCACATTCTTCCATGCTGTTGAATTTTAGTGGAAATGGGATCAAGAACAGGTTAACTGAATAACCGATAAATGATAATGATACAAAGTACAGTATTCTTTCATGTGTATCTTCAAACCTGTGGGAGGTCAATATCATTGCCTGGCCGGTATTTCTCACCGAGGATATAATTTTCCAAAACTGTCTTCTTGCAACAGGGTCAACACCGCTTGTCTGTACATTAAAAAGTTCATAAAATGGTACTGAAATATGTAAAAAGTAGAAAACATAACGCATTAAAAGCTTGTAAAAGTTTTTACAGGTTCGTCGAAAAGGATAACTGGAGGGTCTCCAATCAGAGCCATTGCCGCAAGATAGTCTCCGCTTCATGCCTCCACTATAATGCTGACAATGTACATCACCACTTTTGAGTAGACCTAAAAAACGTACAGAAAATCATATTGCTGATTCTCAATCTTTTCATCATTCATCATTTATAAAAGCTTCGTCCAGTAATGTGGTCCGGCCTACCGAAACGGGCTAACCATAGCTCTGCATTTTTATTTGCCGCATCACTGGATAGACCCCTCAGTCTTGCAAACAAAACAAGATTTTCTCGACCCGTTAGAACGCCTACAATTCCATCAAATTGTGGACAGTATCCAATATTCGCTAAAAATTCTTTCCTGCCTCTCTCTAAGCACAAGTTATTCAGAAAAGAGTTCCCATTGGTTCTGTTTTCGTCCCCGGTGAGCATCCTGAATGTTGTAGTTTTTCCTGCCCCATTCACCCCAAGTAGACCGAAACATTCCCCATGATGCACTCCGAAACTTAATGACGATACTGCTGAGAAGGATTCATAGGATTTGCAAAGGTTGTGAACAACCAATGCGTCCTCTGATGTGCGATTTTCGTGCACTAAAGTATCCACTCTCTGGGTTTCTTCGAGGACGTCTGTATCCGTAACTGTCCGTTTAAATATTGACGCCTTTTGCTTCAGAGCGGACTCCAGGAGTAACGCGAAAACATCATATTCAATTAATATCAAGATAAACAAATATGCAACACCAATAACTGCTTGCCACAATATGTCTTGAGTAAAATCTGGAACGTGAACGTCTTTATCGGCTAATCTGGACCAACTGAAAAACGGCTCAGGTTCAAAACATTTACCATTTCCAAGTTGCTGGCAATTTGCTACAAAATATTAGAGGTTTTCCAACATATGAGTTAGATTGGGGTTCATAGCTTTTTGTGTATAATAATATCATACCACAACAATCTTGCGCATAATAGCTCAAGGCGAAGTTAGGATTGCATAGGATCCGTAAAGCTTTTTCAGATAATGCTGCGCATTTGCTATTTTTCGCAGCCAAGTCCGCATACCTAGCAGATCCTCGAACAAGTCCAAAGCTTGGGAAGAATCGGCCAATTACACAAAGAGCTATAGTATCTTTCGGTGAAACACTGTCAAGTATAATGGATGTAATTCCAAGGCCCAGGCCTAGTTTTAAACAAAACCGAAGTAGCTTACTTGTGTAAATTGTCAAGAAATATTTAAGAAATATCAACACAGCATGTCACTTGTTACCTGTCAAAGTGTTTACAATAATTATAAGCGTGAATCCTCCAGCTACTGTTCTAACAAATGTACTAACTACGTATGTCAAGGACAATGAAGCAGCCCCATAGACACACATTAGTAATATGAAAACGCCTGCGCCATTGTTGTTTGTGAACATGTTGTAGCTCTCAAATATGGGAAGAAATGCTGTCATCAAACATACTGCCACGAGTATTACCGAGAAGTCACAAATGAACATGGATCCCCAGTACCAGAGAGGATTAACACCGGTCATTATCTGAAGCTGCTTTCCCTGGGTGAAAGCAAAACAAAATTGTTTGGATACCTCTGAGAAGACCTCTCAACAGATTTTCGCTCGCTATAGAACTATGGAACTCATACCTTGCATAACCGTTCCTCCGTTGGCATGACGAGAAAGCTTCCAACCATTAAAACCATTCCCATAGAAACCAACACAGAAAAGGCAAAGGAGACACCTAAGGCACCGACATCTTGCTCTACTGCTCTGAGTATTTCATGTATATTGTTTGCAAGGGGATGATTTATGACCTCAATACTGTAATCTTGTATTCCATTTGCACGAAACAGTGCATTAGTTAACAAGTTTAACGATAAAGGCGCAGAATGAAGAGCAGCATTAGAGTGCATCGCTGTCATGTGCGTATCATTCATTTCCGCTGCGACAATGTATTTTTCACGATAGAGGGCCAAATCCTCCTTGCCTATGTCTTTTAGGGTTTCTACCAAATCATCTCCAATACGCTTTGCCGAGGACTGAACAACAGTAGCATATGACGATCCTATAAGCTTTAAACGGGTAAATAATGTACGCTCGAATTTAAAATGCTATCCTAATTTGTAAATGCAGAAAAAATTGTCATGTATGTATCTACCTCGTTTGTAGAGTGGTATAAAGTGATTGGATTTTTATATGATGCCAGAGTCATTCTCAGAGGAGGAATTCGGTCTGGCACGGCGTATATATTCCGGGAAACTGCCACTGCAATTATCGTCAGTAGAGCTGGAATCACAATTTGGGATGCTGAGATTCGTTTTCGACGAATCGACCATAACGTTTTTTTGACTAATAGACCGTAGAGTTGACTAAAACCAAGAGCCAAACCCTGAAGTCGGACTGCTGTTGGTACAAAACCATCAGTAAATTTTAGGTTCATTACAATTCGAAAGTTGAAACCAACTAACCCGATTAGGATGACGATTTCGTGATTAAAGGAATTGACAGAAAAGTAATGTACAATTTACCGCGTACACTTCGGCACATAGCGTAGTAGGGAAGGGAACATAACACGCACAATGTGTAATCAGTGAGAAGGCCACTATTTTTACTCTATGAGTACAATATTTTGGTAGATTGCAAAAAACCGATATTTTTTCTCGGGGAAACTACGGGGGAAAATGTACGGGAGGAACTGTACGTCTTTTTTCTGTGAGTTCCTTGCCATCCTATTTGGCACTGCTGGTTGAAATATTATTCGCTAACATTAGCAGTCTCACTTTTAGAATAAGAAATGCTTGTTTCCTCCATGTTTTCTTCGACCTCGTCCTCTTGATGGCTTTGTGCTCTAATCATTAAACTTATGAATAAAATGGTAACAGAACAAATAAAGTTTTGAGATTTTGTATGCCATACCGAACAAAAACATCATCCATTGTAGTCCAGCCCACTCCGATCTTATCGATTCCTAAGTACTTTTGCTGGTCTTGTAGGTCCGCGAACAAGCTTTGAAAGGACGCAGTAATGTGTGAACTTGAGGGAAGCACAATTGACAGTTCTGAATCGGAACTCGAATGAGACGTTTGGACATAAGCGCCAGGAACATGCTTTTGAATACATTGCAGAATGGTATCTTTCTTCGCATTACGGTACACGGAGATGGCTAAAGCGTACCCAGTACCTGTGAAGAGAAAAATATGCTCCAATATTGTATCATAAACCAAAAGTTGTAATTTCTCAACTAACCATAATACTTTTTCAAGAAATTTGGACTCCCGCAGCATTGTAGCCTGCCATTGGATAAAATAGCTATTCGATCGCCCAATACATCCGCCTGCATAGAAAATTTAATCTATTCATATCTTCCGGTTTGATGATTTTTAAGGCAACCCTAAAGTGGCAACTTTACCGTACCTCTTCCATGAAATGAGTGGTCAAACATATAACACGATCTTGTCGAAGTTGCTAAAATAAACAACAATAACCTCTCAATAATATATGATAGTAGATGAAATATTCAACTTATTGTTGAATGTTCATTACTAGAAGAAGATCCCATATCACCCGTCTTGCCTCAGGATCTAATCCACTTGTAGGTTCATCGAGGAATAGTATCTACGTAAAAAACTCAATGAATAGAATGTGAAGGGCTTGATATATATGTAAATATGATCATCCTAAAAGGCTTGTTCCTTAATTACTTTGGATCCACCGATTATTGAGCACCCTAAAGATAATCTACGCTTCTGTCCACCAGATAAACTTGCTCCGAGGTTATGTTTTTTATCCTTTATACGCAAGGATTCCAGAAGACTGTCTGACTCTTGCACTGCTTGTTTTGCAGACATTCCCCTCAGCATTCCAAAAAACTTTAAATGTTCGATGACAGTTAGTTTGTCAAATAGCATGTTATGCTGCGGGCATAATCCTAAGCTGTCTCGTATCTCAGTCATGTTGGTTGTTATATCATAATTATTGATGATGGCTGTGCCACTCGTTGGGGGAAAGATACCAGTCAAAATTGACATGGTTGTGGTTTTCCCGGCGCCCTAGAAAAGTTGATAACCTTGTAGTGCATTTGAAATCAAATCTGCATTATCTTAAATCTTACGTTTTCTCCTAATAAGCAAAAAATTTGACCAGGGAACATTTTTAAGGATAGTTTGTCCACAGCCGTGTTTCCGCCAAACTGTTTGGACAGGTTTTGAATATCAACTTTCGGGATGAGATTAGCAGGATCCTTTTCAATGCCTTGCTGATGCGAGTTTGGCTCGCCTAGACAATTATTATCTGAACGTTTTGCCCCAGTTCTACACAGACCCCATTCTGATGGCTGTAAAATAGTCAAATCCACAGAGTAAGAAATAGTTCGCGGCCAAATCTAGGTACGAATCATTTACGTATGGAAATCTGTGTACGAAATTCAGCCGAACTTACTTGAAAAATGAAGTAGAACGGTTTCCTGATGCCAAACTTTTTTGGAATAATAGCTTCTAGGTACATGCAAAGGAGCGTATTCAGTATGCTCGATGCAATAAGCATGAGTAATGGAGAAAGGATGGTTAAAGAATTCACTGAGCTAAGGGAATCTGCCATTGTGCCCCATTTAGCTCCTTTGCCTAATGAACCACAAAGATCACCTCGGATCATATGTACGTATTGTGATTCTCTACTGGATTTTAAATACATAGCTTAGAGTACCTACCTGAAGCTTCCAACTTGCAATACGCACTCAAAGCCAAATTTATACCAACGTTGGGAAGCAGAGAGAGTAACAATTTCAAGCCGGTGGTCCAGTCTTTAGCGTATCCGATCTCCATTTGGAAGCCAAGTCCGTAGAATGAAACCAACCAAACTACGACACCAATAGTCGTGGCAAGGGTTGCTAACACAAAAAAACCCACATCAGCCCCATGAATCAACATAGTTATCTAGCTATCATCGTTGACTAACGCTTTTCGAAGCAAGATGACACTAAAAAGCAGTATGTGGTTGTCCAGACTGCGTATATCATCAGAATGACCCAGAGCAATGTCGGGTCACTTTTTTCGAATACAGCTCCTGCACCGGAACTGAAGGGTGCGAATAAGATAACTACAATTATGGTCACTGTAATTACCAAGACTGTACAAGAGTTTAACATCCATCCCAACCAGTGAAAGCTATCAGGGAGCCCACTCATCTTTAGTAATTCCTGTTGAAAACAAATTCGCAATCTAAAGCTCGATCAAGTGTGTACTTAACGAATGTTGCGTTCCGTTACACGCTGACCTTAATCCCGGTCTCTTTTTCCGAAACAACTCCGCGAACCACTGAAGGGATAACAAATACGAATCCCGTAACTATAAAAATTGGTAGGAAAATGTTGTACAAATCAGCTAGGTCAAATGCTTTTGAGGGCGGTTCCGGAAAGTTGCGTAGGCTTAGCTGTACATAGGAGAAGTTAAAACGTCAAAGATTTTTAAAAACCTCGCCAATCGGAAGATTTAACTAATGTACGAAGTAAGATACCGAGAAAGTAGGGTAAGAGCCGGTTTGTAGTTTAAAGAGCTCCCTGTCAATCATTATTTGAACTCCCGAGAATCCTCTTCTCTGGTAGACACTATTCTCCGATGTGAATACTGTTAAAGCATTTCAGTTACAATAAAAATGTGCATCCTTGCATTATAATCGCAACAAGCATATGCTTACAATTTTGAAAGATGTTGTCCACAATTAGGGTTTTTGTGTCATAAAACGTATCCATTCGGATTTTATACGAAACCTGGTTACTGTTGAGTCCCTCGAATACAACACCGAAACCAAACTTTGTTCCTGAATCGTCCATATCATTTGGCGTTAGCATGGATGAATGAAATGCTTCGAGTTCTTCTTCGGAACCAAATCCTCGTAAAACAAAATCTATGAGTCCGAGGAAAAATACAATTGCAATGAGCGGAGCTTGTTTTACATAATGCATAATTAAGTCTAAAAATTAACCAAACTTACTGCAGGGTCCAACCTCAGTTCTACAAAGTTGTTGGAGAAATCCATTCATAATAGTTTTTGTCAGAGCTTCATCCGGTGTAAACCCGAGTATTACTTCTCGACCTCTGTAGGCGTACGCAAATCTTGTTAGGTCGATCAAATCCTACGGACAGAGTAAATTAGTGTTGACATACTCAACCAAACTGATTAAGGAAATTTTAGGTATTACCCTATCATTCCATTCAACACCATCGAACCCCTCATTAACATCATTAAGTCCTCCAGCGCCATCTTGGGTCTTAATATATGCCAGCCCACAAACGAATAGTGAGGGTAAAAGCACCTCCAAGGCAGTCACGACATACTGTCGTCTGAGAACTATTAGATTTTTCCAGTAAAGGAGGAAAATTTTCTTCAGTCGGGGGTACTTCATAGCAGGTTTATTTTCCAGTATTGATTCAAATAACGACGTTCTTGCACAATGAGCCGTAAACAGACCCAAGGAACGTTGAGTAATGCTTTTGTTACTGTGCGTATGTAAAGTTTTAATTCCTTGCTTTAATTAGGTAGATAAGAAATGAGGAAAGATAGAGTCGAAACCCATGTTTCCTTATCGGTGGTTTGTGAGCATGCGAGGAGGAGACAATACATAACTGTTACCCATAAATGACTTATTCGTCGAATCGTGATTCATCGGGAAAACGTCCCTGAAAAAATTAATAATAGATAACTAGTTGTCACTGTCGTGTTCATTATTGCAAACCATGCAATTTGGTTCAGATAACATATGGCAACTCTCTAACCAACGTACTTTAAATCATTGCAGCATACAAAAAAGTCACAAGGAACTGAAATTAAGGCTGGTGCGAAAATTAGACCTATAGAAATGGCCTGCATGCTTGACGTTTGGTTTGTGGCAGCTTATCTAGAAAATTTGATGATGCGTACTGTGGTGTTTGATAGTTTTCTCCTTCACATGCAGGGAAACAGCAAGATAAACACTCTGATAAGATGAAACATTTGGCATTGACGTCGTTGTAAAAATGACATAATGCATTCTTCTTGTTCGTGAAAGCCACGTTAAACATGTATGATGTATGTAATATAACATGTTGTTGTGCGTAATACATTGTAGCCGCTATTCAAGGGAGGATTTCTAGGACTTGTGGGAGAATTGTTGACATTTTTGAAGTGCAAGTGCCTGACACTTACGACGCATCTTAAAGAGGTGTACCAATGTCCGGGAATTTGTGACTGACGACCGTATACAGGATTTTACGAGCACTTCAGTCCACGACCAAACAAAATGCTCGAGATTAGGAAAACGAGGACCTTGTTAGCGTAGTGATGAGTAGGATTTAACATGGTGGAGTTTCTACCGAACGGAAGTTTGTACGTATTTCTTGGTGTAGCTTCAATTCTGTTTTCGGTAAGTCCAAGTCCTCCGCGCAGTATGTCTGGCATATGTATCCAAAGTCAAAAGTACTTTACTGTTGTAGATGATGGGGCTATGTTTTGGGTACTACAAATGCAAGGACGCACGAAGGCGTAAATTTCCCCTTGAAGTTACCAAAATACCGAATAAAAAAAGTAACTTTTTAAAACGAAGAGGCGAAGCGAGCGGATGATGACGAGGAAACAGGCTCTGCGGAGAATCAAGCAGACAAGGTAAAAGCGGAAATCGATGCGAAGTATACAAATCAGTCCGTCTGGACTACGACTTCCTAAACATTTTAATTTCGTGAACTCGTAATAACAAAGTGGTAGCAAGTAACAAGTTTGTATACTTTATTATTTATTTTGACACAAATTGAAATAAACATTTCTAAGCCTTTATCACTTGCTTCCCCGTATTCTTTCCTTGAAGCATTTCGATGAACGCCTGCGGCATGTTTTCGAACCCATCCGTTACAGACTCTTGAACTTTTATTTTGCCCTAAAAGAAAGAAAGCTGCTTATTCTCTGTTGAACTATATAACGAGCAGTAAGTTGACTTGCCTCTATTATCCAATCCCGAATTTGATTCAAACCCTCAAACCATCGGTCATCCCACTGGCTTACTTGAAATCCTTCCATTTTAACACGGCGTATCCGAAACGTTGGATAATCAAACGGTACTGGAAGTGGATATTTGTTTTGCCAAAACGCATTATTATAGTTCTGATACTGGATTATCAAATCGTATAAAATGAAGTACAAGTACAACCTTTAGGGATCCCAGACCGGTCCTCGTTGTACTCTGATATTGAACCACATTGGGCTATTCGTCCATGAGGGTTCATGTTTCTCACAACGTGGTAGTTAAACTCTCCACCTACCTGCATTTTAGTATTAGTGTCATAAAAGGGGCGTTTCGTAGGAGAATTAGTGAAATTCAGCAAGTTTGAAGCTTGTGGGTACATTATCAAAATAACAGTCGATGCCATTTGGAGCGTGTTCCTTGAAAACAGCATCCAAATCCGTGATCGTTTTGTAGTTTAACGCAACGTCAAATCCAAGTTCATCCTTCAACCATTTCACTTTGTCATCACTGCCAGCAAAACCAATCACACGGCATCCTGTAAGCAATCATCAACATTAGCTCTATGAAATACTTATTGGTCCTTAAGGGGGGGATAAGTTTACTTGTTAGGTTTTAGACCTTTCAACTTGCCGATCTGTCCAACCAAGCTTCCTACAGCCCCTGCAGCTGCCGTTACAACCAAGGTCTCACCGGCTTTCGGCTTACAAATTTCGAGCAGTCCAAAGTAGCCCGTGTTACCTGGCATACCAACAGCGCCCAGGGCGTACGAATCTGGTAAACCTCTCAAATCCGGAAGTTTGTGTATTGTGTGGTAGCTTCGAGGTCCTTTTGGATCGGGTTTGTACACAGTTATATCCCGCCATCCAAAGAATCCATAGATTTGTGATCCTTNGATCGGGTTTGTACACAGTTATATCCCGCCATCCAAAGAATCCATAGATTTGTGATCCTTCAGGAAACTCGGGGCTTTTGCTCTTTAAAACTCTACGTATTCAAAGAAATCAGTCAATTTCGAAAGTACAATCGACTTATTCTTCATTTATTCCAGAGGGCCTGCTTACCTAGCTACTTGGCCGCCTGGGAATGGCTTTCCAGGAATACTTCGTAGGCGCATATATGGATCAACTGTCCACCATTGGGCTTTAGTCAGTATTTCTGACATGGTGTATCCGCGTAAAATATTCATATGAAATGCATTCTAAAAATATTCTTAAAATATGAAATACATTATACATATCATCTTTCTTACCACCATCTCCGATTTCATCAGGCAATGTTTCCTCGACAAGCTCAAAGTCGGCCAGTGTAGGCAGCCCTTGAAAGGGTCGCTTCAGTACAAACACTCTAGCTAGCATTTTCACCAGTTGTTTTGACATTTACAATCACAAAATTATACGGTCCATGTGTACGAAAGGAAGAGGAAAACCACTAAAAAGTCGTGCCAGTTGTTTGCATGATGATTGACGTTATCAAAAGATAACCCGATTCCGTATTCTCGTGCAGAGTACGTAGTGATCTGAGTAGGACGAATCTTGTATCCACCAAATATATATTGTACATTGGTGTGAATGGATGGTGGATTGAAACGATATGACATGTCATGTTGT
>VICI01004491.1:0-10903 GCA_019593645.1 Akabosia matsudoensis
GAAGCAGTTTTTTTTATTACAAGCCCGTATTACGTAGTAATTATGAATCTCGTGAGTGAATATTACAGCATCATAATCTTTTGTCAGTTTAAAAAATCACGACGAGTTTTATTTAAACAAAAAACTGTTTTTCTTCTAGTACAACTCCTCCCTTTTCTCTTTCTCTTCAAATTTAACAACAATATAATATCCGTCCATATAAAATACTCATTTGTTTATAACATATATTATTTACGTAAATCTTTCCTTTATAATCAACAACTTCTCTCCCAAAACATAAACCATTAACGTCACATCTACCGTAAATACTGACAAATTATAGGCGCATATTACATTAAAAAATGTTTGTTCCTTTAAGTAACCTATACCTGTGCGTAAAAATCATATTGCCAACCGTCTTACCCCATTGCAATAAAAGGTTTTCTCTACAAAATATTTATTCTTCATCATCATTCTAATCTTTACCCGTTTCTCCACACCTTTTCGCTTATAAAAATCTACTTAACAAAAATTGTAGGAAACAGTTGACCTTACTTAAAGCACACATTTATTTTCGGTTTTGAGCATTTAAAACGATTTCCTGCTTATTCTGTGGAGTGCACCCACGTGGAAATGGTTTTCGTGTGATTTTCTCACACAATGGTGATAGACCGTTGCGAAAAAAAGCGTTTTTTTCGCGTTAACACTTCTACGCAAAAAACGACCTGTTCCAGAGAATGGGCTGAGTTGTTTGCAACAACGGATTATACTTAAATTTAGTAAAATGACTATTACGCATACACACTATATACATTAAAAACACTTCCACAAAAACATAACAACATTCATAAAATAACTAAAAAGGAAAAGATAGACAACATAAAATAAAAAGAACATACTTCTGTTTCCATTTCGAGAGCATCTGCGTACAGTTTTGCGCAGATGGTTTTACGAGACTCTAAATAAAATTTTCACACGATCTGGACAGTAAAGTTTTGATATTAGGTAAACATTTTTGTATAAAATATCTGAAAATATCTCTGAATGAACAGTTATTAAAGAAGAGGCTGTGTTATATTTATAAAAACAATTGGATAACCAGTCTATAATACTCTGCTATATTTTAAAAGCATCTGCTGCTAGGATCCGATGCAGTACTGCTATTCATGTAGTCTTGGTCAAGACACTGAAAGCCAGGAACTGAGTTTAAAAACTGGAGGCGAGACATCCATGGGGCGCTCGTCATGCCGGCGTCACCTTCGTCAGTCAATTTCATAAACGTGAAAGGCTTGCCGGGCTGAATTGGCTCCCAGTAGTGCCCGTCAAAGCCGTCGGGTCGGCTGTAAAACCAAATTTTAAAAGGCATATTGATTAAAGTTGATAAATCTTACATAATTAAATCTTTGATCTTACCCGTTTATGGCAAAACTGGACCAGACTCGGATAAGCTCACGAGAAAACTTGAACTCTCTATGGCCTGGGTTAATGGTACTCAAGAGTGGATGCATTTTGAAAAATAATGCCTGGAAATATTTGCAAAGCTATTTTTATAAAACACCGCAAGAAATTGACTTGGAATTCATATGCTTGTTCATATCAGAATTTACCTGCTCGTCTGCATGACATGTACCATAATGAGGTTCCTCAATATTGAATAAATGCTTAACAAAACTAATTACATTCATAACGAGACCATCAATCATGATGGGAAACTTTAGAGTAAGTTTAAAGTAAATTTGGGCTACGCCAAAGTCACCCCGATGGCTGTACATGTAAAGATACATTGGCGTTTTCCTCGAGTACCATGTTGTCGCTTCCATGAGCGGTTTATTGAAGCTTGCGTCGGAGAATAATTCGACGACTTCAAATAACGTGTCCATATCCATTGATCGATTGCCTAGATAATAGATTCCAAAGTCGTTTCGAGACATCGTCTCGGTCCCACTTGGGCAGGTCTTCGTAGTCCAAGAGGACAGGTCCGTGTTGAAGCCATCCCGAGTTGATCTGCTGCTGGACTGTTTCGTTTCGGATGAAATCTATAAAAAATGAATACAGGAAACATTCTCAATCAGTTTAAAAACTATCACAAGCAAGGTCATGTTGCATTTTATCATAATGTTGACTGTGCATTTAACTTACATCCTGCGTAAATAAGGCCTTCTTCTGAGTTCACTCCACTTATCATTGGAACTGGAGACTGGATATCTCCTCTTTGAAGAATTTCACGGGGATGTTCCGCTAAAAACGTGTCCGTATCGTTTTCATTTGGCCACCCGCTCTCTGCAGTGGGTCCAAACACATCCAGCCTTGGATGCAACACGTCATGGGTTCCTCGCAAAACGTCGGCCAGTTTTCGTCCCGGCAAAGACTTCAGACAACTCACCATTTCATCTGTACTCGAAGTCGGACAGTTTACCTTGTTGGCAAAGTCATTAGCCTGCTCTCTAGCCTTTCTGACAAAACTCCAGTGGGCCAGGGAAAAGCCGCTGGAGGCGATTGCCCTATGAAACAATCCCTTTGACATGGGGGACAACATGTGAAGCTGAGCTGACGCTCCACCTATAAGAACCAGTCATGTATTATTTTTGCCCGAGTGAAAAACAAAGTTTACTACACATAAATTTTACTATAATCCTGGTTTTAATACGAGTTCAATAATAACCTGCACTTTCTCCCCAAATTGTAACACTGTTTGGATCTCCCCCGAAGCTTTCAACGTTCTCACGAATAAACTTCAAAGCCATAACTTGATCCTGCAAAAAAGGATTTTATAGGGCTTTTTAGCAAGTCTATTTAATTTTGCATTGTATTTTAGCCCGTCATTTTACCTTCAGTCCCATATTACCACGCACAGCCTAAAAAGTATTCCCCAAAAATAAATTTAAAAAAGGACAACATTTTTTTAAAAGATCACTTTGCTAAATCTTAAACAGCATTCATGAACACCATCCATCGTTATCATACCCCATCGCCCGTGTTCAGAAAGCCAAACACATTTAATCTGTAGTTGATCGTGATCACGACAACGTCCTCGTCCATGAAGTGGTTCCCTCGGAAGTCAATTGCTCGGCCAAACATGTACATCCCTCCATGGATGAATACAATGACGGGAAACAGCTTTCCCTCCGTGTTATTCATCTACAGAAAGATTGCATAACATTACAACTTTAAGAGTTTTAAACGTGTGAACCTCAGCAATCATTTTGACATTATCTCAGTTTGTTTTCCAAATTATCCCTAATCGCATACAAAAAATCAGTTTATAAACACGCGTATTATTTACAGGCTTGCCGTATAAGCCGCTAATGACATTGATAACATTTTTTGTAAGTAGCCATTAAAGTAGAATACTATTCATACACGCAGCTAATGTCCTTTTCTGATCATTTTGAAAATTGTGACTGTGGCTGTGTAGTCGACGACCTTGACCAAGGGGAACATTATAACAAGCTTTGTAGTTAAACTGGCGCGATCCTATGGAGGAGCTCTAGAAGCGAGCGCGTTGTGCAGGCTCTTTCTGATTAGAAGCCAAGCCCTTTGAAGGTACTTTAGTGCAGTTTTTGGGGGATTTTAGCTGAAAAAAAGTTTGTAATTGAATATTCTATGCACGTATGATTCAATATAGGGGGTTTTGAATTGAGAGGTGCATGTAAAGGAACCTGCTGCACACTACTTTCGCTCTGGATTTTAATGCTAGAAAAATATTTAAATACTGTTGGCTTTGTAGTAAATGTATTGTTATGCAATACAAATGTGTGCTCAGAATATCTATTGAGGGAAAAAAATCACAAATCGGAAGGAAATGCTGAAAAATGTAATGAAAGGGTTGAATCAACAATCAAAACCTTTTTGGCAAGAATCGCAGGCTTCAAATTATGTAATATGCTATTCATGTGAAAGATTTTAATGGCGGATAGGCACATGTCCACGTGTACCTGCTTCATTGATGAATGAACTCATAAAATGCCAATTTATCTCAATTTTGGCTAATTAGTAAAAGGTTTGTTATTTTTATTGTTATTTGAAGAGTAGAACGGAAAGGATATTTGAGCAATTCGCATTAGTCATTAGTACACTTACCGATGGTAAATTTGGCGTATAAATATTTAGCGACAGACAGTCTTCAGCGCCCATGACAGCTTGAAGGAAGAGATCGTATTGGAAACAGACTTGTCCATAGCCGGTTAGCATCCCTCACACCGTCCCATGACTCTTGCAGCGGAACAGGAGGCTGAAATTAATTATAATATACCAAATGAATATAGTTCACCAACATTTTCGGAACATTTACATTGGTGGTCATTGCGGCTAAGCCCCCATTTTCTTGGCTTCCCACAGAAATGAAAATGGACCCAAAAGCCACATACACATTTCAACACTCACAGATTTCGTAACAAATCTTTGTACTGACTCATTAAACCTAGCCCAAGTCCGAACAGACGCATCAAACAAATAGAAAATTACTAAAATTTAGAGGTTCTCAAAGTTGTGCAAGTTCTTTAATGGATTCCAGGATTACTTCCAGGATAATTTTCAAACATTGTAATACGAAACTAACAGACAGACAAGCCGAAAATACTGCCTCATATCAATATCATATCATTGGAACCAACAAAATACTGTTTTGCTGGTCATTTTACCTCTAGAATATAGATTTTTTTTTCTAATTCTCACAAAACATTTTTGAAAGGCCTTCTTTCATATAAACCTTGAATATAGAGTGGCAGTTTGATCGTGTTGATTATCATTGCTACATCTACATCACATGAATGATTTTCTTTGCCTTAATTACTACCGTTAAGCCTTTTTAAAATGACAGTGATGAAATCTTGGAATATGGCTTTGGCTTCGCTATGCACGTTTCGCCAGTTAATGAGCCTCTCTTGAACTCGCTCTCAAAACACATATTTTTTCCTTCAAAGCTGATTTCCATGTACCGGTAAATGGTAAACTTGACCAAGTCAAAATAAAGATTGATAGTGTCACTGACTCAACGTGGTTAACGTCCTGTCGCATATGTCAGCCACCGCGGTAAAGTTTAACGATTGACACTTGACTAGTCCTGTGTTTTGCAGGTATTTTGACATGAAAAATGGTGTTAACTGCTAAGATAACCGCTTTTGTACACGTCAACATTAATTAAGCGTTTTAATGTGAACTGTGAACAGTGCACAAAGTTATATCAAATTTGAAATCTTATGCACAGATAAGATTTGATAAAAGCTCATTTTAATTTTACTACAAGCTGCAGCGATATATGTGCAAAATATTTATACGTACAGTTTTCATATGCCAAAGTCTACAGAGCATTTTTTTCTTGGTCTGCTGAAAATGAAAGTGGTTAGGTAAGTGAATTCATAATGCTTTATGGCAAAAAAGAGTTACCTAAACACATGTGGACGCCAAGTGTAAAAGGCGCTATACTTTACTGACCTTCAGAGCATGCAGGGCCCTATCTGATATAACAATACACAATACGTAAAATTGTTCATATGAATGCATTACGTATATTACAAATATTTTGGTAGGTAGATAAGGATGGCGGTAATATTATTCCGTGTCATGGATGTGTCATGAACACGGACATGGTTCCTGCTAACCTAGGCCTGGTGCCTTTAATGAAACAATACGGAATCCGCTTCACGACATGATAACGATATCTTAACAAGCATATTCAGTTCACGGAAATGACATTGGAAGTTTATAGCCTTGTACTATTTTTAAAACGAAAATTATTTTGCGGAAGTTTTTATGAGGAAATGATAAGACTTTTCAAAGTTTCGTACATTTTCTAAAAGAAATCCCATACGGAAACGAAACGGGTGTCTTTTAAAATGCACCTGAAACAGGAGTAGTTAAAGTTTAACAATGATGAGGCATGAGATTTTACCGGTTTAAAAGTAAACGATGCAATTTAATGTTGTTCTCGATCTGTGTGCTATAATCATTAAAGCATCTGTCACCAAATCTGTTCTGAACAGTGTCACTTGCAAAATAACCTGTAAAACCTAAAACAGAGACTTTGTTGGTTGTGTACTCACTGTCTTCCTGAGTGGTTTTGTTTGACAAAACCATTTTCTGCTTACAATTGAATTAGTAGTTTACCGGGACGAATTTGGATGAAAAGCTTTCTACAAGAGCCACCCGGTAACAATTTGCGTTTTATGCATCTGTGCCTTTATTACAAACCGTGTCACGCTTTTTCACCAATTTGAAACCGTTTTAAAGAATAAATTTCTCAGGAAATAGCGGCATATATACGGGTACGTTATAAGAGATTTATAATATAAGCCCCTTACCTGAAACCTAAGCTCGCCAACTGGAGGAGTTGCGTATGGAATCCCTAAAAACTCGTAAAACTCTCGGCCCTCCCTTGACATCGACGTAAATCCTTTGAGCCGCCCATACTTTGTGTCCACAATCACTCTCGTTCCGCCATGCAACAGTCCATAATTTAAATACGAGAATGACATGAGCTCCACAACGACTTCATTAATTCCCCCCAAATACTGCACAATCCCGGCGAAAACGAGCACAGTCACGTATGCAACTATCTTTAGCTGAGATCCAAGCGTACTCTTTTTACTATATCCATCTTTTCCACTATTACTTGGCACTTTTCCTAATACCCCCTTCCCCAGGGGCATCTTTCTTGACAATCTAAACCCGGCCACTTCATCACTCAACTTTTCCACTAGTTTACACTCTGAACTCATNTCATCACTCAACTTTTCCACTAGTTTACACTCTGAACTCATGACTTTGCTTTGATTTCCACACGACATTTTGGGCAAAAAGAATCCTTATCCGGGCCTATCCCAGACCCCTCTGAAGCACATCAAACGGAAGGAAGTTCGCTTCCCAAACACGTCACAGACATTTAAAAGGCCTACCAATTCAAATATTACAAAATCAAAGTAGGAAGCGAAAAAAACACGTCAGGATGTGATTTTTTTCCCTTTCAAACTGTCTCTATTAAAAATTTGTATCATCTCTTCATATGAATAATCTTTTGCAGTGTTTACCTATGAGTCAGTATCCTTTTTTAAGGGAGAAACTTGAAAAAAAACTGTTTGCAACTTTCCATTCACAACAACTTTTAGCGCAGGCAGCCATAAAAAACACACAAAAAGAATCTTTACTAACTAGCCATGTTACAAAAGTTGTTGTGGCGTTCCTGCATCTTTCCTGCTCTGGTGCAGTATATCAAATGATAACGGCTTGTAAGTACCCAGACGCCTTAATAGTGAATCCGTTGGTTTTAGATTTCACATTACAGCAGCTGCAGTTTGCAAAGTTGCGAACAATATGCAGCCCAAGATGAGATTTGTTTTTTTTTGTTATAGGGCGCAGTACAAAATATATGAGTTTTCGTCTCAAACATTAAAATTAACTGAGTACGTATTTATGAGCAGTGTTGATTGTTTGGACTTGCATAGACGGTAATGTTATAGCGCTATGATATTGATACGTCAAGACGCGTATACATTGTGTTGAACGACTTAATTGAACGCTAAATTTGGCTTGGTGTATGCGTTTTGTCAAAAATATGCGTTCGGGCTGAACTTTCCTCACAAGTAGGTATATACAGAAGATGAGCTGTACGGCAAAGGGTAAAGCTTTAAATGCTTTCAAATAGAAGTTACCAGACATTTCAAGAAAGCTTTGTCATCGTGACAGATCAAATTTCACATGCATCATTGCCATTGCATACGCAAAACTTCAATACAGCGTTAATACGCAATATGTACTGTGTTGATAATACGAAAGAAATGCGTGTAAACACGTGCGTAAATTTTCGATTTTTGGCGATCTTCGCACTAAAATAGATAAATAAAATGGCTATAAAGTATAGGATTGGTATAGGTCTTTATATGTTATAAAATATTGTCATATATTGTATTCCACAACCAACAACCCCTTTTGAATAGCAAAGCCATCTTCAAGTTCATTTAACTTGACAATGCGTACGCTTAGCACTACCAAGTACGGGGATGATAAACAAGTTTCCCTTTTCAAAAATCTTGCTGCATTAAATACATAACAGTTCAAAGTTCACGCCTGCATACCATCCTAAACTTATTGTGCCCAGACAGCATAGCGCTTCATTCAATCATTATACCTTACATGTTACCGACCTCCGTGTTAAATAAAGAGCTTGTTTTTTTCTTAACCAACAATTGAATTGGTGTAGACTAATCTCGTATTTGAAAACTGCACTGCATCAGTAAAATTGACTACGCGGCATGTTCAATTCAAAAATATGTATAGTATTTTATGTTCTTTTCAAATGACAGATGCGCTTGTAGACTCTTGAATTGACATAACCATTATTTTATAAGAGTTATCCTTTTCATGAGCTGTTAAGTCAATTAATAAGGTGAACTATGCAAATAAGGTTTTTAATTTTACATCATCCGTTTGCAATTTAAAAAAAAAAACCTCTTTTGAGCTACTGTCATATTCACTTCCATTCCTTTTTTGAGTACACAAACGACATATTTAAAAAAACAAAAACCTTTCAATCTTGTTCATTAGATTAGAACGAAAGTTAAATGTCAATCTTACGCAACACTTACGGGTGTACCTACTCCAGCCAGCGTGTGCAGATATTTGCTTCGATAGTGGTTTCCGGACGCGATTTTTCGCGTGACAGTTTTTGAAAATCTTTTGTATGAAATAATTTTCATGACAAATTATTAATGCATAAAGCTCTCATTAAGTTATTAAAATTACGTCATTTTTGCTGAATTAATAAGCCTTATAATTAAGGGTTTAACCTACTTTTCCATACAGAAAAACCGTTTTGGACTTTCAATTTTAAAGTTCTCTCTCAGAGACGCAGAGCCGTATTCAGCTTCCCGATTTTGTACATTTAGCAACAACTCCTGTACTGAATAGTTTATTGTTTGAAACGGCAATGACTCTTGATTATTGTTAGTTAGTTGTGCCTTAGGGGTTAAACCCAGTCTTAGCAATTGTCCGTTCGAATGTAGCAATGCCACCAGAAGCGTCCCCACTCATGTGACGAGATGACCATTTTAGGAAAACGTGAAGCATGAAAAATGAAATGTGTAAACAATGAGTATTTTTAAAGACCATCTACGATACCTACCTATGTATAAAATTTTACTATTGAGTCAAGCTGAAATCGCATTCATGTGACCTACATTGCAAGCACAAAGATGAATACTTCTTCAACGATTTTTCTGTCTGTCAATTAACTGTTCAGTGCGTCTCTTTGACAAAGACAGAACAAAAATGTACAGCGTCATCGTCACTTTCAATCCTCTGCAGGGGTGTATTCATCAGTCATGTCATCATGAGTAACGCATTTTGCGCAGGGCCTATAGCAAGTGCACAAGAATGTGTTGCGCTTTAGCGCGTTCTTTTCTGGCGTGCAAAATTACAATGTTGCTGCTGCGACTCCATCACATTGAAAACGGTATCTATCCAAAAGCTTTGATGGTGTATTGTGTTACATTTTGATCACCTCTTCCTCACAGGATATGAGCGTAGGGATCAAGAAATTGAAGAGAAGACGAAATATGAACAAGATTAGAAATAATCTAAGCCAGTGGTTCATGGCGCTTGTAAATATCAAGGTATGGATGGACGTGCAAAATGCAAACAAAATTAAGATGACGTTTTTTTTTTAACTGACCGTGGCATTTTCTTATTTGGTAAGAAGAGTTTACGACAAAAATATATGAGATTCAGGTTACCCAAAAGGCTTAACGAGCAGTTCAGGGTTGATAATTTTTGGTTGTTTAGGGATTTGTATAATACTGCTGGTCACTGCGATGATTAGCAAATGAAATTGACATAGGCGTCGGCGGTCGGTGTGATTTCTTAGGGCAATTTGGCGGTTTGTTGTTGTTTATTTCTCAGTTTAAAATGAGACCGGCCAAGGATCAGACTTGTTTTCACATAATGGTCAGTAAGTTGATTTCTGACCCTTTCAACTTGCATGCATATTATCTAGATTTATGAAATGCCTTTAACTATTTAATTTTCGGTCATAATTTGCATCGAAAGAATTTCTGGGAAATGATTTCCTTTATGGTTCAAGTATTCACGCAGGTATCCACCGCGGAAAAAGACCCCTGCTCGCTCGTAAAGTGGCATCTTAGGGCAATTTGGCGGTTTGTTGTTGTTTATTTCTCAGTTTAAAATGAGACCGGCCAAGGATCAGACTTGTTTTCACATAATGGTCAGTAAGTTGATTTCTGAACCTTTCAACTTGTATACACATTATCTAGATTTATGAAATGCCTTTAACTATTTTAATTTTCGGTCATAATTTGCATCGAAAGAATTTCTGGGAAATGATTTCCTTTATGGTTCAAGTATTCACGCAGGTATCCACCGCGGAAAAAGACCCCTGCTCGCTCGTAAAGTGGCGTCTTACACGCGGCAACTGTGTGCATCTTCTACCTCGTCTTCCTTATCCTTAGAGCAGCAGGACTCGAGCACCTTGACCTATTCCTTTCCACCAACAATTCCGATCCTTTTACTTCCATCTTATCATTTTCCTTAAAAAGATCCCTTACGAGATGGCTTGCAGTTTTTTTTTTCGCTCACGTTTGTTTGCGTAGGAGCATGTGCGTTTCCTCATTGTCATTGGCCCTCTTTGCATTACAACGAATAAAATTAAGTACCCAAAGGACCCAGAGGTTAACAACTTTTTTTCCCTACAAAATCACTGCAGTTTGATCTCTGCAGCCGATTTCCTTAATGAAATCAAAAACTAGATGCAGCTCAAGCATCAGCCAAGAAGCACTTTTTTGATTTGGGACAAACATAGGTTAAGGAAGAATACCCAACAAAAAAACCGTAGTGTCAAAGTTGACTGGAAAAAGTAGCACAATTTCCTCATTTGACGAAGGCATAAATGCTTGCAGCTCATTTGGTCATTGCTGGA
>VICI01004492.1:0-10902 GCA_019593645.1 Akabosia matsudoensis
GCGCACACATTTGATTCATGCATAGTATTACTAAGACTGCGATAGGGTTAAGTTAATCTGTGGAATTCGAACAAAAAACGATGAACTACTTCTAATTTGACAAGACAAAAAGGACAATTCTTTTGTATGTTGTACCACTATATCGATAAATTACCGAAAAGTAAATAGTAACCGTAAATAGCACTCATTTGAAACTCAAAACATGAAAGTTTGAGAGTTATTGGAACAAATTGACGATAAAATACAACTAATGGTAAATTTTTCTCCCAAGCAAGCTAAACCCTGGAAAACTTTTCGTAACGAATGAACCTTCTATTGGAACAAGAAATACTTTACAATGTTTACAACGTTTACTTCGGTACAAACTAGACACAATATTCCGACAAAGTGTGCTCTTGTACAATTAAATTGTGTCTAGACGCAATCACTCTTTAATTGGATTATTTCCAAAACTGTTCGGAATGGCGGAAGCATCCACTTGCATGTGATATTTATAAATGTTTTCAGTACTTTCTACTTTTCCTTGAGTCAAATTCAAAGCTCTTCCTCGCACGCCTGACTCTTTCACGGGAGGTGAAAACCAGCTCACAAATGTACCAACAATAGGAACTCGTCGAAGTATTCCCTCTTCCCACATAGCTTCTTCCGCTTCTTGTCGTAGTTCCTCAGTAGCTTTTTCAATACCTATCGTCAAAGCACAAGAAAATATGCAAAGTAAATGATCAAATCCTACTCCATGGTGCAACTAGATAAATTGTTAAAATTTAATTTTACCCTTTCTGACTAGTTCAGACATTCGATCTAGAAATTCTGAGCTTTCTTCGATTTCGAGACCAGTTGCGATAACAAGACGTACCAGCTCCTTAACGTCAGTATCTTCAGTGACCATGCCAAACTGAACGCACCACACTCCATTTGATGCCTCTCCTAGGACATAGGACGTTAACTCAGTAAATGTTTATAAGTTTGGGAACGTGGATGAAGCATCTAACACTTACCTAATGAGAACGCAGAGTCAATAGCTTTAAGCTTATCGACAATTTTTGCATTGAGATGGTCAATGTTGCCTTGTGCAATCAGCACTTTGACGGTCGTTCGAGTTTGGTTGACTTTTTTCAGAAGTTGTGTCAGTTGACTCATTGGCTGATTTGTCGGAAGTTTGATCACCATTCACAGCTCCGTTTGGTAACGTTGTTGCGGGAGGAGGGGTTGCTTTCGGGGTACGGAAGAACTTAGGAATGTAGCGTACGGCTCCTAGACCAGCCCAATGTGCATCATGTGCGTCGATCCATTCTAATTCCTCGGATTGCTTTACTAAGTCCAAGAACCGAAGGCGTTGTTTCACTGTGGCATGAAGAACTTTCAATGTGACTATCAAAAACACCAGTAATAGCTGCTTCCTCCGTTGGAAGTAGCTTTTGAGAGCGGACGATGTCTACGTGGATATTCCACCCGCGAGAGTCAACAAAAACAAATTCGATGGACAGGAGACCTTTCAAATCCCGTTCCATGATGTGAAATAACTAAAATCACAACAATGCGTTAGACCCACATTTCTAAAAGAATCGTCTCATTCATCGCATTTATCAACCCACCCAAGAGTTCAATGTGTCGACATATTGAGCACTCGGCTCCTCGGAAGGTTTTGCTGGCGAATCAGGAGTATCAATTTTAAGACTTCGACGTTTGTAGTGGGGAGGGTTGTATTGGAATGTCAGTGTAGACAATATCACATTTCCATCGCTTGACCGAGACCAATTAGGCTAAAAAATAAGACACGTATCCTAGTAATAAAGAATTATTTAAGGTTACAAATGTGACAGCTTGTCTTCGTACCACGACATGTAGGCACTCGTGACGCTGAACGAGATTCAACATAAAGTTGCCCCGATGAATTGCTTCATTGATTAACGCAGATAAACGACTTTTCCCAAAAACCTGTACCACAAATTAAGACCAACATCAATTATCACCAAACTATGAACCTCAGTCAGATATACTTTGTACACTTACGTGAACGGTGAGCCATGGAGTAAAGCATAAGATTTCATTTTTTGGAGATCCTAATCCAGCTATTTCGAGGACATTTGAATCAAGCCGGTCGGACGACTTGTAGATAGTCTATATTAACACACACAGTCAGTTCTGATGCCTCACATCACAGTAAAAATACCTGCGTTTAGGTGAAATATCTTACCAGATAAGGCAATTTAGGACTCTTGACCCATCGTGACAAATCTAAGGTTATACTATTTCCGATTTGCTTCGTCTCTGGACGCTTGAGAAAATAAGCTATGACATTGTTTCCGTAAAAGTGGGACCATAGCTTATAGGTTTCGGCTATTCTTGCTCCACTTTCTAGGTTTTCCGTGGCTAAGAAAGCCGAAAATATTTCGTTAAAACCCCGGCTTACACAGAATAGTTAAAAACTCATTAATCAACTCACCTGCATTAATGAAAACTGCCACGGGGACTTTCCCTTTTTCTATATCTGACTTAATCTTTGCTTCAAGCTCTTCCACCCACTTAGTCTCCGTAAAATTGATAATACTAGCATACGTGAGGGGAAGTCCGAGCTATTTACAAAAATTTCCACACGTTACATTATTCGCTTACATCATAATACTATTTCCAGGCTTATAATATGGATGCGTACGCTACAACAGATCTGCTGTCCAACCAAGTCATCGCCACAATATATGACAGGTTGTCTTCCTGACTCCTGGAAGCACTGGTAACCTTGTGCTAAAATCTCCGGATACTTCGCGTGCAAGCTTAGCTTGGCGATGAGCATCAACCCATTATTAGAATCCCAGTGTGGGTGAATACTATTATATTCCTTGTCATTGGACGCTTCACTTCTGGAAGTACAACGACGTTAGTATGTATTTATAGCGTCGCAAACTGTCTTTAACAATCTGCCTTATTATTTGATCGTTTTCTAACATACCCAAAATGAAAAAGCTGCTTAATCCAACCCAACAACTGATTAGCGAATTTCTGTGTTATCGACTTCTGTGTCTTCCACTCAACATCCAAACTTCTCAAGTACGATTCCACACTATAAATCCAGTGTAAATTGTTGAGTGCTGACAGCTCTCCAATTTTAACTTCATCTTCAGGTTGTGCCTCTTGAACAATCCTCTGTAGAGATAAAGTCAACAAAATACGTTTAAATACAAACCTGACAATGAAACTCAATATTTAAACTTGAAAAACTCACTTGTACAACATCTAGTAAATGCTCAACAGCTCTTTGTTCAATTGTAACAGCTCCTGAGCCATTTTCCGAACTCATGCTGCTAACTGAAAATCTCGACATTTTTGTGCTGATCCGTCCTGTTCGCTCCTGTTGGGAGTTTCCGTTCTCCCCACTCACCTTCCCCTTCAGGTCAGCATTCAAATCCTCCCCTTTATCTTCAACCTGCTCCATCCCTCCCGTAAATGGTTTCACGTAGCCAGTCGGTTTACCTTGCTTTTCATCAAACACTCCCGACGATTCCATTCCCCCCGTCGAGTGAGAACTAATCCTATCCACGATCTCCTTGGCCGTCACTTGAATCTCTTTAACTATTGTCGACGACGACGTTACTGCTGTTGTATTATTTGCGTTTGACACTACACTGCTCCTACGGTCATCGCCAGCATCCATTCCCTCCTCCATATTGAACGCGGTTTACACCTGGTCAACGCAGTAAACAGCACATTTAGACACATCATTAGTTTAAACATACGTTTCAAACATTACTAAATGCCTTCTACCTAATTGCTCATTAGCAATGTCATCCCTTTTCTAATCAACTTACTTGACAAATATATCTATTTTCTATAACCCAGTAACGCTTTTTACGTGTTGAACAAATTAATTCCTTGAGCACACCACGTACTGCCAGATGTTGTCGTCTTCACAAATCAACAACTACATCCCAACTAATCACAAAATCGTCGGGACTGTTTTAAAGCTTCCTCCACCACTTGTCATTTAAACTGTCGGCCAACAAAGAAGCAATCTGTGTGCCTTCTTCCGGTTCAAAAACTTTAGTTAAACATCATGTACAGTTGGCAACTTAAAAAAAACACGTCTACTCACTTTTTTTTAAAGCAAAAAGGGAAGCAGCAGCTTGCTGTGTTGTGTAAACAAATGACATATGCTACGCCTTCGGGCTTCTTTTCTTACGTGTGCATATTTTTTTATACCTCCTCACTGGACGCTTTTTTGAACAACAAATTCCTCTGAATTTTTTTACAATTTTTCGGCTTAATCTATGTTTTTATGATTCTTAGATTAAACTTTAATAGTTTAGATAATAGCAGAAAAGTGTAGTATCATGACAGGATCATTAATGCTGAGCGTAGTAATTTTACACCTGGATGATGGGATGATCTAATGGAAAAGTCTCGGCTTAATCGTGACTTTTTTTGTTTAAATGAATGATTTTTAACTGAAGTTAAGCAAAAATAACTTACGATTGAATGTAAAGACGCCAGAAAAACAAAATGTAGTCGTTCCATATTGAGTTTAATTTACATAGGCACACAAAAACGTTTACAAAAATGAAGTAAAGTAATGCGGGGCGGTGAAACAATTAAGGAATGTTTGGATGTAATTTAATTCCTGAGATGATTTCGGTCTAGTTTCAAGTTGTAGATTGAATAAAAAAAACTGCAGTTCTGTCAATTGAACACCTTTTTTTTCTATCTAAACTAAACATGTGCTACGACTGCATTTAATTTGTTACTTCTTTGGGGTTGATGGTTTTATGACTTTAATCTGGTCTACTTCAAAAGGAACAGAGAAACTGTGTCTACTTTATTTTACTCTAACTGTGGTTAAAGAGCAAACAAAGTGACTACGTGGAACGGTTGTGAGCTTGACAGATCTGTCAAGTTGGAAGTTTGGCGTGTGCGGCGGAGTTTTGTGCATGAAAAGGTATGTGTTTCTGGCTGTATCACGCAAAATCTCTGCTCTCAATATAATTTTAATGGGAGTTTACTCATCATGACTTAACCATGCAGCAGGGGCAGAGAGACATGATTAGAATCTTCTGTTAAAACTAGAGTGTAGTTTACTACTCTCAGGATGAAGTTTACCGGTCTTGTTACCGTGTTGGAGTTGGAGCTTTTCTGTAGTGAGCAGATTGCTGGCTCTTTTTTTTGGCTGCAAAATATTTTGATGGTAGTTGTTTTAGTGCTATTTTTTGCAGAAATTCTAGAACAAAATTATGTAGAGGTACATGAACTATTTATCTTGGCAGATTATCGATAGACTGGCCTATGAAAGTTTGTTGTTCAAGACATAAAAAACAGCTATTATTTTCAATTAGAGTAAATATTGTTGTAGTAGATTTGATTTGATAGAGGTACGTGTTGCGTTATGCAATGCAATGCGTATAAAAATGCAATGGGCTCTTGCAGGGCAATGTAAGACATTCATATGTACTAATTCATTGGTTAGTTTTATGAAATTAATGAGCATTTGTAAATTATCCACCATTGCGTGATAAATTAATGTGTTTTCCTTTATTTTTTTCATTAGTAATTAAAATCCTGGAAGGTTGAGACATTTTGCAATCCATATGCTTGTTCTCATATGAAATCAACCAACCTTTTTTAAAGCCATACGTCATGTAATCTATTGAATTTTATGGACAAGCAGTAGTCGACTCAATTGCGTACTTCACATTTACAAACTTGGCTGCATAAGTTTTGGTTTTCTATCGGATTCCTGTTCCAGCAGGAGCTTGCTTTTTGTATTTTTTCTTGTACTTTAAAAGTCCGCTCGATGAAAGCTATGAAATCTAGTTAAGAATTAATGGAGATTTACATAAGGCTCATAATACGTGTAGGTGTATATTTGCGAACGGTGAAGCGACCAGCAAGACAAATATTGTAATTTTCATGAAATGACAAACAAATTTATGCTGGAACTCGTTCCCCGTTCCCCATAGACTTCATCCTCATTTTTTTCAATGTTTTCTAAGGTAGTCGGTACGAAAAACGCAAAGTTGAAGGAGCGACTAACACATTTTTTTGGCCAGAAGAACGACAGAGCCAAACATACCATTTCAATCTTCTGCATGTAATCCAAATGGTCTCTCTGTTGTTAGTCCAGTTGGCTATGCAGCCACCACCAACACACATACCTAGACAAAAACACGTACGTCTAAACTATGAATCATGTGAGCCATGGAAGAAAAAGGGTTAAAAACATTGCCGCAAAGCCAACCATGCAATCCATTTCCTTCCAGTGTAAAAACAATTTCTGTATCAACGTTTGCATGTAAGCAATGCTCTTTTTTTATACCGGTGAAGTGTTTGCAGGACAAATGGATTTTGGTCAGGAAGTGNTTTGCAGGACAAATGGATTTTGGTCAGGAAGTGATCATGCAGTAGAGAAAACCGAATCCCCTTTCCGAACTGTGGCGTGTCGTGTCACTTGGCACTGTGTAAGTCTTTTCTGAGGTAGCGCCAGGTACTGATTGTTGAGGAGGTGAAAGTAACCAGAGGAAAGTGATGCTGGGCTGTTTCTAAAGTGAACCAGGGAGAGACCAAGTTTTCCCAGAAGGTGCCTGTAAGTATCTTTCAGATTAGTTTGATTGCGGTCAATGTGGTCAAGTGGTTAAAATGGTTTTTTGTTTGTTTTGTGTCATCGCGTAGCATTTGAACGGGGAGTGTAAGCCAAAGCAATAAAGACAATGGAAGCAAGATTTAGAGGGGCGTCGAGGAGACCAGACGACTTTGACGGAGGTCTGCCTAGTCCAAATATTTACTCAGAGAGGATTAAACGAGGGACGAGGTACAAGAAAGATGAGGAGCCGCCGGTGTCTTCACTGGGAATTGTGGTAGCATTTATTTTGGCGAGCTTTTTTCTGGTGAGGTATATCGATTACAAGGTTCCCAAACCGCTGACAGTTTCGGATATATCGGAAAATCCAGCCAGGTAAGGCTCGATGTGGACTAAAAACTTGTTTTTTATGCAGCTAATTTAAACCTGGTTTTCTAATGGAAAACATTTAAAAAAATCTTTTAGCTTCATCGAAGAGCGAGCTCGTAATGACTTGATAGCGTTGACTTCAATAGGACCCCGAGTGAGTGGAAGCCACGAAAATGATATTTTAGCGGTGGAAGGGATCCTGAGAATTCTGAAGGAGATCAAAAACAGCAAGTTTGCTGTCCATAGTTTGGAGTTCGAAGTACAGAAGCCAACGGGATCCTTTTACGTCGAGTTTCAGGATGGACTGACACATTCATATGCTCATGTAAGAAAATCAGGATTATGTAGGAAATACCTGGGATTTTGTAATTGGCTGCGACTTAAACTGAATTTTTGTTTTGGATTATAGATAAGAAATGTGGTAGCTAGACTAGAACCTGCTAAAAAGGTAGACTCATCAGGGGCTGTGTTAGTAAACTGTCATTTCGATTCCGTTCCTGGAAGTCCAGGTGCTAGTGATGACATGATAAGCTGTGTTGTGATGCTAGAGGTTATCCGAGGTGCTCACTCGACAGCAAACCCCACTTCCTAACCCTGTAGTGTTTCTGTTTAATGGGGCAGAGGAAAATGGGCTACAAGCGTCTCACGGCTTTCTACGGGGAGTGGAGGAGAATAGCACTGAAATAGGGCATCGGTGGGCCAAGGATCTGAAGACATTTATAAATCTAGAGGCTGCTGGGGCTGGAGCTAGGGAGGCTCTTTTCCAGACTGGTCCTGGAAACGGTTGGCTGCTTCATGCATATAACAAAGTGCCTTACCCTTGGGGGAGTGTTGTTGGCGAGGAAATTTTCCAGAAGGGATTAATTCCTTCGGATACGGACTATCGAATATTTCGAGACTTTGCGTCGATTCCTGGACTGGATTTTGCATTTATCAAAAACGGCTATGCGTACCATACCAAGTTTGACAACGTAGAGAATATAACTCCAGGAAGTATCCAACATGAAGGGTCGAATGTCTTGAGCCTAGTCCAGACATTGGCAAGCTTGGACTACAACAGGATTGAGTATAGTGACGAGAAAATGGTATTTTTTGATGTTTTCGGATGGTTTATGATTATATACTCAGAAACGGCTGCAAGAGTGATAAATATTCTCTTGTCGATGGCAGTTTTAACTATCGCTTGGTTTGAAGGTATGTCTCGACGGTTTATTTGAATAGTTCATTTCTTCGTTAGTTTAGTTAGAGTTTAGAATGACCCTTCCGATTATTATTTTTCTAATTTAGCTCGGAATGGAGTAGCAGAAATGGCTTGGAATGTATTTGCAACTTTGGTTGCGTGGACGTTGGGAATCGTTCTTGCCATCGCGTTTGGAGCTTTCCTCAATTTGATTGGATACCTGAGTCCATTCCACTCTCATGCCATGTCTGTCTTTCTAATGTTTGGAGTGCCATGCGTCCTTGGTCAAGTTATCGGATACTCGATAACTCTCAAGGGAAAGGAGGATTACTCATGGATAGCTGGGAAAACTACACTAGCCGTAATCTTGATTTTTACAACTTTTTTTCTTCGAATGGTGTTTGCTATAACCTACAATCTAGCGTTTGGAATCTTGGGATGGTATGCCGCTCGGAAAACGTTATCATGTAAGAAAACCAAACGACCTAGCTAGTAGAGCTTCAATCATGATTACGTGAATTTCTTTTTCTTAAGGCTCACGAAAACGCTTGCTTCCTTACCTACTTATTGGAGAAGGCTTTCCGTTTACGATGTCGCTGATACTTGATCTCGAGCTGTTTGGATGTGTTCGTTCCAATCATGGGACGCTCTGGTTCAGAGACAATTCCAAACGTGTTTTTAGCTATTCTAACATCGTTTACATTAACCATTCCGTGTTTGAGTGGAGTCGTGCCTATTTTCATGTTCTATAAAAAGACGGTTCTGAAGTTTGGGTCTGGCTTGATAGCCCTAATACTTGCGTGGATTGTAGTCGTCAATGGGAGAAATCCTTATACTGAGACCACTCCAATGCGGCTTCATATAGTTGTAAGTTGAGCTTGTCTATGACTTATTCAAAAAGTCCTTGCTAGAGAACTAATTTTTAATGCAATCTCTAGGAAGTAGATCGAACGTTTTATGACAAGGATCTACAATCCGTCGTGCGTAATGATGCTGGTTTCTGGTTCTTCAACATCGACCCAAACATCCCTAAATTCCTGCCTCTGTTTGCGGAGTCTGTTCCAGAACTTCAAAATCCTCAAAGTTTAGATGCCATGCTATGCGAGGAGTTATACTGCGGATTGCCATATTACTTTCCTGTCCGCAAACTCTTAAGGTAAAAATAAAAATAAGCTGAATAAAAATAATAATAAGGATTTCAATTCCTTGTATCTGCATCCTGAAGTCATAAATGTTTATTTTTTAATAGGCGTACTAATTGGATTCCAAAGAAAACTGGATTAAGCGTAGAGCACAAGGGCAGAGTGAAAATGGAAATAAAACAAGACAGTTTTATATCCTCGACCGTGCGTCGTTTGACACTCTCCTTCACCGGCCCTGATCATTGCACCATCAATTTGAGTCCTGGGAAAGACTACAAAATAATTAAGTGGTCATTAACAGATGACATGCCACCACCAACTGGAATTCTACTTGACAATAGACCAACATATTTCATTTTCCACTCGAGAGGAATAGAATTTAAAACACTGGAAGTTACGATGGACCTAGAGTGGAAAAAGTTTCCAGGCAATACAACCAGAGGCATGGATGAAACGTTGATTGACATAAACTATGCGTCGTTTTATCTGTTCGGGGATAACATGAAGAGTCCTGACATGAAGGATCTAGTACGGAGGCTTCCATCTTGGACATACTCTCTGGGATGGAGTGCAGTCACGCAAATGTATTCAATTCCTGCTTAAATACTACTTAAATATCAGTATAATTGTGTAAGCTCGTTCCTTAAACCAGTGATGTGTAGTAGGGGGTATTGCAATGTGTCATAATATTTAATCCATTTTGAAATGCTAAAAAGTTACCAGAACACGCACTTATTCATGACTTTGAAGTAACATGTCATTTACTACATAAATATACTTATGTATTGTATGTAGGTACTTACATTTTTATGTATTCTTACTACAATTTTCTTACCAATGAACTCACAACAAATAACTCGGCTTGTAACTAATTAAGTCATTGCATCGGTTGTTGACATACAAGTTAGTCATTGTTAGAATTTAGAATATATTGCTGTGATTTAATAAACGTACAGGTTCGGCACATGCTTAAGTAGTTTTAAGTTGAACACAAAATGTAAAAAATGTTCTCTTATGTAGTGATCGCGTGAGTGCCTTTAGAATATCAAATAATTTTGGTAAATCATGCTTAGTAAGTTCATATTTACTTTGTTGCATTCTTTAAGCAATAATTATCATGTTACTTTGTTGAAATAAAATCAGGACATTCTAGGTATCCAGAAGAATCCTCTCTTTTCAGAATTTAATCGTTGCGCATCATTGAATTCCCGTTTCAAATGAACTAGAACCAATTCAATTCAACCTCCAACCGTATAGGTATATTAGGAAGAATTAAAACCAAAATGGCATCAAATATTATATGAATCTTCAGACTTGTAAAAATGACTAAAAAATTTTAGGCAAGACTTCTGCAAAATTTCTTTAAAAAACAATCGCTTTTTTTATTGGGTCATTTAATATTCATCGATATTTTGTATCTTTCAAAGGTTATTACATTTCTTTTGAACTTACAGCAGAATACAAGTGTACAAATTAAAATTTTCCATGCTTAAATTATCAGAGTTCAAGTTTTTTCTCGAATCTTTACAATTTTTCCCTACTGTTGATGCAATCATACAACTAAATCTAACAAACTTACATAGTAAAAATGAATACTAACTCAAAATATAGCATCACAATGATAATGTAAATCTAATCATCTTACA
>VICI01004493.1:0-10901 GCA_019593645.1 Akabosia matsudoensis
GAAACGCTCTCCCACACCGACATAAGAACAACCAAAAGAAAATTCGGCACTAGTAGGGAAGGTTTCAAACACAGCTTCACATCGGTTTTATTAGTGAAGTTTCCAAAGAGAAAATGAAATTGTTTTAAACACGTGTACTATTCTTACTGAAATGTACTTTACTGTAAAATCTTTGACAATAGCATATTGCTATGGCTTTCACTCAAAAATATTGTAGCTACATACTAGGACTAGAAGCCAGAAACCCTTATCAACTACATGACGTTTCTTGAAAAAGACTGTAAGAAAATTAACTGTATCCAAAAGTTAATCTGTACATATATGGGCAAAGGTTGCACAAACAATTTTGCACGCCAAGCTAAATGATGGAGCAGGGTGTTTCACCCTTGCTGAAATGCTCATCAAGTAAAAAAAGGTCAAATGTTTGGAAGCTGTCATAATTTGACTTTTAGTGAGATAAATAGACGCCTAAATTATGCATATTAGGTTTTAATGGAAACGAAAGAAGATATGCTCGATACAGATAAGAGATGCATATATTTGCCGCATTCTTCTTAACTCCCATTTTTATTACAAACTGATGCATTGTATGATTCTATGGCTTTTTGAATGCTCGCATAGTTTACAGGTTTAACAGCGGGCAAACTTGCGGAAAACATTTGCTCGTAGATGAGCGAGCTCTACTTCACCTTGTGTTTTATAGCGAAAGAGCTCACACTGTGCCAAAAATGTGTAATGTCTTGACAGGTGACATTATCACGATCAAACAGAATAAATATAAATTAATGGTATAAAAGCGGGTATAAATGACTTACTGCTTATGACCTAACTTTGGTTATACTAAACCAACCTCAGACTTACTCACACACGGGTTAGTTCGTTATCGTTTTTCAGATTCTTGTGGTCTAGCTTTCTGGTACTAAACGGTTAATTTGAGACACGCATTTCCGCTTCAACACAGTTTCAGACTTTCTCCAGGTTTGTATTTGAAGGTTTTTTATGCCATCTGCGACAGACAATCAGTCAAATCAGGTAATAGACACAGCTTTGGAACTAATAGTTTTGTCTTTAACTACGGTTCTCCTTGGGTTTCCGGTAGTCAAATGCTTTTGCAATAAAAGTTATACGTATCGTTTTTTACGCGCTGTGCATTCTTTGAAAAACAGTAGCTTTTATGCTAAGTTTTTCAGACATCGCATGAAATAGATACGCTATCAATTCAGATAAACACAGATGTGTCTATTGTTGGTTGCATATGTTACACAAAATTTTTGTCATAAAATGTTTGCAACTTTGGTGTCTGCTAGAACAGACGAAAAACGCTATATTTTTATTATTATCATTTTGAGCATAGGTGTAACATGCAGATCGTTTATGATACCTGTACAAACTTGTTTTTGAGATAATACAGGTTGTTGTCTTTCCTATAAACAAAACAATTTCTCCCGTAATGGTCATTGGACATGACTTTGTGCTTTCTATTTCATGATCCACGAGTCTATAGCTGTTCCATGAACATGACCAGACTGTTGGAATACACAACCACCACATCCAAAAAAGATTTCCCTGGGACCCTTTTATTTTCTTGTTGAAGCGGGGAGCTGTTCCCCAAGCTGCAGCTTGTTTCCTGTTAGCACCAGGAAAAGTTGTTTGCTGAGTTCTTGCGCAACATTTTTTACACGATTTCTGAATAAAATCCCTGTGCCTACTGATTTTCATGAAAATGTATGAAGCTATCAAATAGATGGTCCAACTTTCATAATATTATACGGAATATATTTCTTTCTTACATAATAAACAAAACTGCTGCTCCATATGTAGGAATGAAGTTCTACTTTTTCGCAGTGTGTATGAGTTTCAAAACGTAGACGTGATTTTCTTTTGGGGAAGGGATATTTACACAATTTTATCACGAATTTCCTATTTGCGCACTTACACTCACTTGGCGAGAAAATAACAATCGTGCCAGTGAAGATGGATTTTTATTTTGGAAGCAAAACTTCGCTCTCACCACTATACTACACTTAACTGATTTTTGGTAGTGCTGTATGTGGACAACGTGACTATTCCCTGCTGGCTTTCTTGCTCCCTCGTCAGGAAAAGAAATATAAAAACAGAGTTGCTCCAATTTATTGTAAGGAAATGCATAAAAAATGTGTTAAATTGTCTGCTGGAGCACAGATGTACCATTTTGGTTCTTGACCGCTGGTTTTTTTGTCGTTAGCGAACCCTGAATATACTAACAATATGAATCAAAAGAGGGTCAAACGGTACAAACATGAAACCGTGTACCGCAAAAAAAATGCTACCAAATAAAGGGTCAACTTTATCTATTGTTGGAAAAATGAATTCAAAAGACACCAGGAATTCGTGCATCACGTGACATTTCTAGAGACAGACGTTAAATAAAAGATTGCGAAAGGCTTTAAAATGCTGTATCATACTTATTTGTGTCTATTGTTTGTTCACGTACATTTTTATGACTAAAGAGCATACCACCTCAGCCATAATAGACGGCGAGTACCTTACTAGCTGCCTTTAAACTCCTCTTGTGTTTTAGAGTGTCTCTTGAGAAAAACGTTGATCTCGGCAAATACGTGATGGAGTGGTGAAAAAAAAATCCAATAATATTGAAATGAGGAAACAAGGAGTTGCAAGTACATACAAAAAAAAGTTGTTTCAAACTTTCCCCCTGATGGCTGTTCACATCTTTTGTTCTGTCAATGTCCGCAGCTATGAAAAATTCTTTATATCGATTTTATCTCTAGCCCACTCTATTGAAAGCATATCAATATACATAATATCACGTTACATATTATTATACAATACATATATTTATGTACCTGTCTCGTTGGAAGAGCGAGAGAGAGAAAATGATGTGCAACATCTAAATCTTGTTCTAATGACGTATATCCTAAATCAGTGTCCGTGAGAAACTGAGCAACCTCCGTACCTTTAATGAACAAACACACATGTCTACACTTACCATGTGTCTGAGTCATTCAAAAATTTATTCCATGACTAGAACTGAAACAGGTTCAGGTTTACGAAAGCTCCGTGTTTATTCTTATCATCGTTACCATCATCTGATGAATTGACTTCAAACTTCATGTGACAAGCGTTTGGCTCAGCAGGCAATATTAAACTGTTCCTCTTTATATTCGTTCATACACTAAAACCGATTTTGTCGACGGGTTCAAAGTGGGCGTGTACTGCTTTGCCCCTTCACTCGCTTTTCGTCAACTTGCCTTTTTACGAAATGAAAAGTAACTTCTCAAAACAATTCTTTTTGAAGGGAAATTTGAAAACAAAAACTTTTCCCTTTTGATGAGGTCACACGCCCTCGGTTTGTCGAGATTTATTGAGATTCACTGGCACAGAATTTCATCTCGCGCTGGAATAGTTAGTTTCATTCAAACTGGCTCTGATGATAACGAGCAATGACGGGTTCATGGTTTCTGTATGCGTGCAACTGTCGCCATTGTCTAGTCAGCTCGGTGAAAGTAATCAGACTGTCTATATTTCAGATCGTATTGATTAATGGTCATGAATCCCCCCAAATGTGTATACAGCGAATCTGCTGCACATAATCCCTCCATTTCAATGGTTTAAAATTTAATAGGAATATGTCACAAAGGAGCCCGACTTTGTGGCAAAAGTAGCTTCGTAATGCTCCTACACGCCCACGTCAGTTCATGCTAGCATGACAGTTCAAAACTATTAGTGACACTATTACTTAACCGTACTTTTTGCCCCAAATCATAATAAAAGGGGCTCTCTAAAGTTAAATTAATCTTGGAGAAAGTTTGAAAACTCTTTTTGGTGGAATAAATTTCAACACAAAATACTAATATTGCACTGAAGCAGTGCTTGGAGTAAGTAAGACAACTTCAAAATTACAAAAAAAGCATAGAGGGAAGGGGCGTGAAAATAATAACTTTTGCACAATACATTTCCATTTTTCCTTTTTAGTTATTTTTACATTGATATATGCAATATTCTACTTTTCCCGCGAAGAATTTAATTTTCTAGGGTGGCATATACAAGACCAAAGTGAATTATACATTTTGTTGTTTTGTAATATGCACTTGGGTTGAAAATAAGCTAGTCTACCACTTACAAACCAACTTGGTTTGCATGCTATGACTCTACAAAGACACACGAGGGCAAATTCGTTTCTCTCACTTTCTCTCTCTCTCTCTCTCTCAAGCAGTTGCTCTCGTGTGGTTGCACGAGTAGAAAAAGTTATCTACGTGCAAGAATCCATTTTCTGTGACTTCCTTCTTCTGTCAAGGCTCAATGGTGAAAACTATTATTGGAGAAAAGAGTGCTTTCAAGACGCGCGAGCCTACCTTTCACCTCAACAGAAACGAGCGAGCGGCAAAACTGTTTTTTTATTCGCTGATTATTTTGTATGTCTATTTACAAGAGGAATAACAAAAGTTCACGAAATTACGTGTGTGCATAAGTTCTTGTACGAGCTTATTTTGAAAACACTGCCTTTCCCAATGAGTTCAACCTCCTTTAGACAAGAACTGCAAACAGCTCTGGGTAAATTTTCCTTTCTTTTTCAAGTTACTAGACCAATTCTGGAGCCTTTATGCTTTCCAACTTTTACCAAGTCGAGGACTGTCCATTATTTCTCGAGTTGTCTCTGTTATTAGGCCTCATATGGTGTTTAAATAAGTCTCCTTCTGGAAAGCATAAATACCTAAGCAGTAACATATACTGGCAATATATTATTTTCACGATATAAAATACTGGTAAAAGTTGATCCCTATGTTCAAAAGTTGTTCAACCATTTCTGGTGGTATGGCTCGAGAATTTATGCAATGGACAGCAGACAATTGTCTCTTGGTTTTCATAGGGTTTTGCAGTACAAAACGTGATTATAAAGTAGAGAATGAGTCTCGCTCTCTCGCTATACAATCCAATAGAAAGTCACCTAAGATACATCAACATTTTTAACGCTAAACTCGCTAAACGTAAAGAATATGGATGCTATAATAGCTAAAATAACGTTTGTAATATAAAATTTTTGTTGAAAAATAACCTCAAACGTGGTCTCTTTATTGAAGGCGAAATAATGCCTATACCGAGCACTGTTTGGGGGATGAGAAGTCTTTGAATCGGTATTTCTCGAGAGAAAATGTTTTGGGCTCTGGCGGTGCTGTGCGTAATGGTCGACATGTACTACAGGTTATCAGGTAAAACTTGATTCAAGCTGGAAAACATCATTTTTATTCCCTTCGTCTTCCCCGCTAAATACATTTTGACTCCTAATAGCCTCCTCACATTATTTCCATCATCCTTGCGATCTGGAATTAGATGCTCATCATCACATCCATGATGGATCTAACGCAACCTTTGAGCGTCCAGCAAATGCTATTATTATTGACGAGAAAGGCATCAATCTTTTGTTGGAGAGGTTGACGCTAGTGAATGTGGAGAGAGCGGGACTAGCGAACGAGCAAACGGATCAGTCCTCGCACAAACCTCAAGATAGTAACCCCGAGAAATTAGCTCAAGAGCGCGACACGCGTAAAACTGATGCTGCCAGTGATAGGAATCGTTTAGAACCAGCGTCTGCGACTTCGTCTGATGGGGGCTTGCCTGTTACGTGAAGGCTCACCTTGAATGAAATTTGATATCAAGATTATACCAAACTTTGAGATTTAGGGTCGCAGATATTTCCTTGTCAAAAATGACTAACCACCGAACTCATATGTGACAGACTAAAATCCTCTGTGACTCGAGTAAAAACAAATCATTTTCAATTTAATTAAAATACTTTTTGACATGGCTGGCTCAGTGCACGCGCAAATGCAGTCTTGTGTCAAGTCTCGTATTCTGTTCTCAATAAACGTGACGTTATATACTAGTTTGGTATTCAAGCACGCGCAAGCTTGGCGTAAGTTTCATAATAGCAATGGTAGCACCGGTTTTACTCTCAATTTCATAGGATTACTTGCTAATGTATTCAACGTGTTAGTTTCTTGAAATAGGCAAACGAATCTTGAGGAATTTCATGACAAGGACGATTGTTTGCCAGGCTCTTNCGATTGTTTGCCAGGCTCTTCCCCCTGCAATAACAATGACTATGAAAAATCGCAAAGTGATATTGCGTCTTTATGCAGTTGTATCATATTTTTGAGTGTTTGAAAAATGATGAGTCTTCAGTTTCAAATGAGTAAGCTCATCAGAACAATGTACACTCACGCCAAAGCAGTAGAAAAATATTTGAGCAACCCATTCAACCCGCATAACAAGGCAAGTTTAATCGCGAGACGTAGAAAACGTTGTTGTAAGTAATAATATCAAGAACCAAGAAGGAAAAAAAATCGCTGATGACGCTGACTAAGTCAAAGCGATGGTGATGTTGATGGGCGCATTAAAAATGAGTGACGTCAATGGGCATAATTTTTCTGATGATTCTCTAGCTTCGATTCTGCATACTCGAATGAAGCGAGAGGCATAAATGTAATGACTACTGGTCTACATTTCAACATTATGTGCCAGACAAGTCGTTCTTTGAATCTTTAGAGTAAGATGGTGAATGTTATTATTCTATGTTTGAATCTTGTGAATGGGCTAAGCGTAAGAGCAGGAACGATTTGTAGGGGTGTGCAGCATAAGCTTCCACATTTTCATCCAAATTTCGACAAAGAACCTCGAAGGCTCATATTCTAGAAAAGTTTCTGGGTATTCGTTAGATTTCTGAAACCGCATGGTTTATTGACTTACTGCATAGATTTAATTATCTCGTGGTAGATCAAACAACCTGCAAAACTTGCTATTTGCATCCTTCATCGGCAACCACACACATCTGTTATTATGAGGCTTTGGAAAGACGTCATGCTATATGTAATTAGAACCCTCAAAAAGGAAAAAAGGAATATCATGAACTGAAAATGTTGTAAATATTTATGGCGAGATTGGCAGCAGTATCTCGTCGTTTCGTACGAATATTGAGGGCCAAGATGAAACTCAACCGTTCTGTTTGTGTACGCTAAACAAGCAGGTTTTTGTCGAAAATGAGGTTTTTGTAGGGTTCAAAAGGTACATTTTTCATGAAAACAAAACACAAAGTAAAGTACAAAAGCTAAAAGACAAGGCTACGTCAAATAGTCACAAACATGGAATGGCGGAACGAAAAGGGTGAATACTGGCATTCACTTTCACATGAGACTTAATTACACTGCATTTGGAATACTACCAGCTCGCTATTAAAAAGATATCAATGTAATCTATTGGTTAACTTAACTTGTAGGAAATAACTCATTTTTTACCAATCAATATAGTTTAATGGAAGGCTTTAATGATTTAATTAAAAGCAGCGGATACTTGGTTGAATTAAGTGGCGGAAGTCGTAATTATTGCTTTGTATTAGTATTATTTATATGAATCCTTAGAGCAAATTAAAGTGATTTCTTGGCTATGCAGCTTCGCTTTAAATTAGGGAAAACAAAATTTTACTGGGGAAGCTTTGGAATAAAACGACTTTTGTGCAATAAAAAATTCTCTTCCGTCCATAAAAGATAATTGTAATTGATCCTGTACAAGTCAGCCCGGAAACCTCACCTGAAATCAATTTGCGGGGATGGAGGACATTTTCGTTTATGGTTCAAACGCTAATAAAAAAGAGCCAATCTGTAAAACGCTGCATAGTATACAAATGCATATTTATTACTTTTTCCGTTATATACGAGCATTGACTTGTTATAGCTGTATTTATCACCATCACTTTTGTGCTGTACGGGCATCTGTGAAAAGCGTACATTGGTACAATAGTTTGTATTTACTATCTCGTAAACCATGTAAAATCTAATAAAAAAGAAGTAAAACGAGAACAACACTATTTCACATTGTAATTTTAACGTAGGAGGTAAAAGCAACTTAATCATCATCGTTTACTATTATTGCTTATCATGACAAAAGTCGTTTACGTGATGACCCAGTTTGAGTGTATGTAAACAACAGCAAATAGAGAGAATGATGATTCATCTTTTTTCTTTCACATGGAACCATCATGCATTTAATGGAAATTACTGTATAACTTGAATAATAGAATAGAATACCGTATGTAATTGAAAAGGACAACTGACAACTTCACAAGAATCTTGTTTCCTATGCTTGGAACATAAAACTTGGTGCATAAAAAGGCTTTTATTCTTCATACTACGCACTTGGTTGAGCAAAATTTTCCCCGAAGTCAGATAATTATTATTTTTTATTCTAGATGGAATTTTTCGCTTGAGTAGTTCATTCCTCGCAACATGAGATGACAAAAGAGGTTAAAGCAAATACACATGCAGTTTATCATGCGGTTTGTATGAAAAAAAGCTATTTCATTTCATATAAACGGGCTATAAGAACCAACATCTAATTTAGTGTGATAGGCAGGTAGTCTAGAAAAAAAACCGGAGAACCAATGTTGACGAAACGCTTTTTTTGGCTCCCTGAGGAATTATTCCGTAGCATGAAAATTTTTTCTCATATGACCCATGTGCTATAAAATTGTTTTTACAAAAGTGCTATAGTGGTTTTGACAGTAATACAAGAACTCCATATGTGTGATGGCAATTGGACACGGTTTTGTTCAAGCTAAGCGAAAGAAAAAGTCAGTCAGTTTGACTTGAAATAGGAAGAGTGGAAATTGACAAAGAGTGTTTTTGATGTTGCCTGCCATGTTTGTACCATGCTCGTGTTTCTACCGTAGTCCTTTCACCCACTCCATTTGTGACATTATTTTGGAAAATTTATTAATATTTACTTTGGCTCTTTGATAGAAACTTTTTTTTTTATTTTGTAGGAGAGGGATTTTTATTTTGTAGGGTCTTCGTATTAGTCACTCTCGGTAGAACAGAACATGCCTTGTTGACATTATATTTATTTTAAAAAAAAAGAAGAAAGAAAAACATGTACACAATCATAAATTTGTCGGAATCCACTCTTTAAACATCGTAATTCTAAAAGGGGCAGGATAATTTTACAGTTTCCGGATGGATATAGACATGAAATGGGAGTAAAAGCATATTCTGTGGCGAGCTTGTACTAAATTTTGTTTTCCTTTTTTTTAGATCATCAGGTGCTGGGTCAGTGCTCTTTATGTAGTTTCTAGTTGAACGTGCCGTTAGCTTTATTTCAGGGATTGTGATTGTTTTTCAACCTACTCCTATGTTTCATTTTGCTATTCCTTTCATACAGAACACTCCTCAGTGCATTATCATTCAGTCTGCTGGATTACTTGTCATAAACTTGGCATGATGATTAACAAATAAAAGGGATTTTATACTCGGGTCGTAATAGTTATTTTGGTTGTTTTATAACTTCCTACTATATTCAATTTGAGCCAGTGATGGTACACCGCACAATCATCCCCCGTATTTTCTCTTTACGAAACTACCGTTAGCATGTGCGTCGACAATAACCGTCGTACACTACTCGTTGGCAATTTACACACTATATTGGCCATAGTTAGCTATGACAGTATACATTTCCAGAATATTTTGATGCAAAGTGAACTAAATGATTAAAAAGGAGCAGTAAGGCAGATCTTCGCCAGACCTGCTTACAACTAAACTGAAGGGAAAGAAAGTGGCCTTTCAGAAATGCAATATGCACTAAAAACTAAGCACCAGCTTTATGTCGTCTTGTGCAGGAAACGTGCACAGCATTGTATATTATAGGGTACGTGATTTCATGACTCGAAGAACGAAGAAATGTAGTCTCCAGCAGTATTAGAACACAAAGCAGAGGTTCTTTTTTATGTTAAAATTAAGTAAAATACTAATTAAATTGATGAACAATGCACACATATTATTCACGAATGTGAAAAACACTCTTTTAGATATTGAATTCGGACGAATGTCGTCTTCTGATCAGTGTTGTAGATTTCTAGATTGGATTTTCTGCCGCTCTGTGTGAAAGTCGGGCGGAAGCGAAATCTATTACATTCGTTGGACGGAAGCCTTTGTCTTTGTGTTTTCCGCTATGCTGACAGTGCTCGATATTTAATTGATAAGAAATGAGCAACAAAAGTTACTATAGCATGTGCCGAGTTCTTTCATTCTAAAAATGCAATGCTCACGAGCAGCACGCATTGAGTACTGAAGCACAGGAATCTTGTTTACGCATTTTCACTTCTTTTAACGTCCAGACTAAAAGCAAAACTCTCTAGAACTCTTTAAAAAATCCAACTGCTCCTGGTTAATAGTATGTTAGCTTAACGAGCTTTGTTCATTCATCACTCGTTTTTTTATAGTTGAGCCTGAAATAATTTGACTTTTCATGTCCTCCGAGCTGAATGCTGAAGCAGTTGAAGGAGGGAATTCCTCTCTACGTAGCATGCAATAATGTTGAAGTTTATTGGCATGAAGAGTGTTGGCGTAAGCTCACGATCCATGACACCACCTACATACATCAGCAACCAAAGGGCCATTTTTTCGAAAAATACGAGTTTTAAAACATGATTTTTCACTTGCCATTTTTCAAAACTTAGTCAAAATAAACGTCAAAAGAACTCGAAAATATTTTTTACTAAAATTTTTGTTCAAAACGGTTTTTGCTGCTTTCTAAGTTGCAACCGTGGCTGAATCCTTTTTAGTGAGGACATTGAATGGTCCGTATTGCATTTTCACTCACCGGAAATAGACCAGAAAATAATTTCGTAAATCATCTTTGATAGTGCTTTTATTATTCTGTTTCTCCTCCACCAAGGGTTGAATTTAAAATTTGCAAAATAAACTTTTGTTTTATATTCAAAACAATTCCATAGTCATCGCTTACCTCAAATAAAAACGTCGGTTATTTCGCTATCTACCTTTAGCTTCAAAAGATAAATACAGTTCAAAGTATATCCTTTGAAGATTATACACTAAACCATCTCTCTGATCTTCTAT
>VICI01004494.1:0-10900 GCA_019593645.1 Akabosia matsudoensis
AAAACAGGCGTTTGGCAGAGTAAACAGTAAATGAGGCTGTAATGCCAGCGGGGATTTGTACTGGTCTGTGTATCTCTCTACATAAAATCCGTCAGCTTTGGGTTCCATTGACTTTGGCAAGGAAAAGTTGCTCCGGAAGTATTGCGAAAGTTTATTGTAAACTTTGACCTTCGCAGCCGCCTCAACATCGAGTGGAACAGGTTGAGGTGCAGGAGGAAATAAAGGAGGCAACACTGGAGTAAGCGTTTTGGGGGACTGACCGCCGCCACCGCCACCCCCACTAACTGGCTGTCCTCCCGGGGAAGAAACGGATTTAGAAGGGGGCTTGTTCGCAGGAGCAAGTGTTGCAGAGCGGGACTGCTGACGTTGTTTTAGTATCATTGACACAGACTTGGGTTCAGAGGCTGCCATGGTGACGACACAACTTTGACTAGTGACCACTGTGACGTCTTAATCCTCTGCGGTTGTTACAAGTTTAGCGGGCACAGACGGCACTACAAGCTCTTCTTCTGTGTCTTCTGTAAACTGCTCAGGGTCGTAGATAACCTTCAGGATGAGGGAACAACTTGGGCAAGTAGCCACCTCCTCGCCGTTAACTAACTCCTCTTTAGTGATCTGAAACCTGTCTCCACAGGGGCACGGGTAGTAGTAAGTCTCTGTCTCTTCGTCCCACTCAAAGTCTTCAATTTCCACTTCGTCGTAGTACGATGTCATATCTTCCTAATTACTTTGTTGTACAAATTTAAAACAATGAAACCACATTAATTAATTAGAAAAACAAAATTGGAACTCTAGTTTTGTTATCAGTCATCATCGTGACTCTCAAGGATTTTTTCCCTACGCAACTTTTCGAGCGATATCCACATGAAAATAATATACTTCAGAATAAAAACGTGGTTTTCAAAGCTCCCGGTTGACGATTGGGGCAAGTGAAGACAATAAGTTACATCCATAGAAACCACCGAGTCAGATGACTGTGTACTTAAAAGCCCAAAAAACTTGCTGAGTTACTTACTAAGTGTTCATTTCAAATTATTCCAAATGTGGCTTAATCTCTGTTAAAAAAAGTCTCAGCCAGTTTTTAGTCTCTATTTTTGGCAAGGTTTTATTTGATACACTTGTCAGCCTCATCATGTCACACGAAGCACAGGTGAACCAAATTCAATTCAACCAAGTTTTGATTATTTAATTTATTAGTTTTTTGTTTGGTTATTTAATTTGAGCAGGCTCCTGACCATCGTCGGAAATGGGACAAGGAGGAGTACGAGAAAATCGCCGCCCGACGCCTTGCCGAGGAAGAGGGCGCCTTCAAAGATGACGAGGAAAAGCCTGGAAAGAAACGCGAGCTACTCAAGCAGCGTGACTACAAAGTCGACTTGGACTCTAGACTGGGCAAATCAATTGTGATTACCAAAAATACCCCAGCCTCATCCTCTGGAGGATATTACTGCAATGTCTGCGACTGTGTTGTCAAAGATTCTATCAATTTCCTGGACCACATTAACGGAAAGAAACGTTAGAAAACCAACAATCGCTACTTAATCCCACTAATTCCCAGCAAAAAATATAATTTCAGTTGTTTTCTTTTGCCAGATCAAAGGAATTTGGGAATGTCCATGAGAATAGAGAGATCCTCGCTGGATCAAGTTAAACAAAGATTTGAAGCAAACAAGACGAAATTGAACGAACAAAAGAAAAAATACGACTTGGACAAACGGATACAAGAGCTTCATGAGGAGGTCAGGCATTTAAAATAAATGATAATAATATTTAAATTAAATTTAAAATGTTTTAATGGGAATTCCCTCATTCCAGGAGGAACGCGCAAAAGAATACCGGCGAGAAAGCCGGCTCAAACGTAAACGCAAGGCTGCCGAGGCCGAAGAAGCGGCCGCGGAACAAGACGCTGACGTTGATATGGCCGCCATGATGGGGTTTTCTGGATTCGGATCATCCAAGAAATAAAGACAAGACAGTAGATTTAATTTTTTAGTGTTGATTCAATTTTTTTAATTATCCTCAGGTAATACAACGTTGTGTTTATTTGTGAAAGTTCACGTTTAAAATAAAACTAGAATAACAACCAGTTTTCTTTTTTTTTCTTAATTATAAATCCGCAACGTATTTTTGTATGGATGATTAATTTTCTTAACTAAGGAATTTGTGAGAACTTGAAAGAAAAATTGGGGTTGTAAATTTATACGCCCTACGCGACTATAAAAAAACCAAACAAAAATATATTAAACTGGCTGAACATTGGATACAAATCCCAAGTTTGGATTTTGTTTGATTCCAGACACTTTTTTGCTTCTATTTTTTTTTTGTAAAATAATTATTTTATAGCACTTTTCATTGGTAACAAGCATGTTGATTCAGGAATGTAAAATAATGAATTGTATAGTTAAAATTACATAATCAACTCGTACAATTAAAAATCTCGAATGGATTTTTCATGCAAATAGTTTGTGTGTATGCGAGAGTGTTATTTTTTAACGTTAAAAAATAATCTGCGGTAGTTATGTCTGTCTTTTAATATTTCTAAGCTACGTCAGGTATGTAATTAGACTTTTTTTTAGTTTACGATGATTTCGCCGTTGTTCGACTGTGAAATGTCAGAGTAGCCGTCAATGTCAATCGGGTAGGAGTCTACTTGGGTGATGTCTGTGATGATTGTTGTAGAGGAGGGGAGACCATCCAGCTCCTCTACTTCAAAGACTTCGGTGATTTCCACGTTGTTGTCGCAGTGGTCCATGTAGTAGCAGGCCATGAGGGCGTCTTGATGGGCGGTCACGGTTAGGACACGCTCGAATGCGTCGTAGTCGTGGTCTCCGAGATCGAGCGAGTGTTGGCGGCTGGCGCACTGGTAGCTCACGGGTAGGGGGACGGCGTCACTAAATCAAAGAAATCAAATTTAAGCACATTATTTTTGTAAAGATTTTCTTAGCTTGGGGTGAGTTGAGACGTGACAAGAATTGTACCGGTTATCGATGTTGAGAGTGAATCCAAAGTTCATTTTGTTTAAGACGGAAGGCTTTCGTTGGAGGTAGGACTCGTTTACTGCTTCAATGTCTGGAAAAGTTAAGTTTTATCTTGAAATTTGTTGCTTTGATGAAAGACTTAAATAGATTTGTGTAGATTTAAAGAAAATTGTACCTTCGTATTCGGTAATGTTAACTTGGCAAGTAAGCTTGGCTGAGTAGTTGGCCGGTGAGAGGGAAATATTTGCAATTGTTCTTGCCAGGAGTTGAATAACGGCTTCACTGAGGATCCTCAGGTTGTAGGTGAGCTTTGGAGCAGTCTCGAATATTTTGAGGGCAGTGGCATACGCCATGTCGGCAGGGAGGAGACAGGGTAACGTCATCAGAGACAAGTTGAAGAACGGCTTCACTGAGGATCCTCAGGTTGTAGGTGAGCTTTGGAGCAGTCTCGAATATTTTGAGGGCAGTGGCATACGCCATGTCGGCAGGGAGGAGACAGGGTAACGTCATCAGGGACAGGATCCTAACACTTTGGTGAGAAAAGAGCCAGTTAAACAAGCCCTTGTTCCCAGACTCAATAGCGTCTTGTAAAATTGTGACTACGGTTTCAGGCAAACTGTCCAATAACGCAGCCTAGTGCACAAAAATCCAGCAAAAAAAAAAAAGAAAATAAATAAAACAAAATAAAACTCATGCAAACACGTAAAATGAAAAAGAGCACGACCCGCAGTTGGAAAATTTTGGTAGTTGAAAAGTAGGGCAAATTTCGCACCTGTTTTTGCGCCTTGCACTGATGACAAGACTCTTCAGACATAATTTTCTCATAGTTTTTAGTCGCCATCTCATCGAGCTCGTCTCCGAGACTCATGGGGGGCTCCATTGTCATACAACTCACGCAGCCAATCAAGTCATTCCTCGCGAGGAACCTGAGCGTGTCGTCAAATCCTTGTTGGCACATTTTCGACAGGATTTCAGCCTTGGGAGGGAACAGAGTCCGCGAGAAACGGTACAGGTTTTGGCGGGACAGCTCGATCGACGTATTCGACAAGTTGACCTGAGTATTTCATCGATAAATTTCATTTTATACAATTTTCGCACATACACATCTCAAATCATTTCTAAAAAACACTAAAAATTGTTGAGAATACCGGACATACGCGTTTCATTTAAGAGAATAGGAATGAAAAGACGCATAAATAAATTTTGTTCCGGACGAGAAGGGAGAAAAATTAAGGAGACAAAAAAGAGAAGGATTTTTTTTTCTCGACGAGTTTTTGGCGAAATGTAAAAGCACGTTTAAATAATTTCTTTAAAGGCAAACCTGCATGAGATTAACTGTTTTGTCCCTGGGGCAAATGTCCGACTCCCCACAGAAGGGGGACACGGTTATAGTATTTTCATCAAGAATAGGTAAATTATCACTGTAACACCCGTCCATGTAGCGAGCACCCTGGAACTTTGGCGGAAGCCATCCAGAAAAAATGGGAATGAAGCCTGAGCTTAAAATGGCCTGGACAAAAAAAAGGAAGGGACACAACCAAAATAATAAATAAAATAAATACAGATTGGACAGAAATAAAAATAAGGTGATATAAACTTAGACCACGCCACACACACACAGACACTCGTCGATAGAAGAAATATTTCAAATTGACCGATAGATATACACCTCCCCCAATCCCACCCCCGATGAAAGCGTTTTACAAGCGTGACTAAAATTGTTTTAAGTAAAGCGACTAAGAAAAAAAGCGGAGCGAAGGATAAAAAAAACATGACGAAGGATTTCGGATTCGTATGTCCAAAAAATTATAAATCTCGAACAATTTTTTTTGTTCTTTTTGCGTTTTTCGACAAGATTTTTGTTGTGTCATCGAAACTAACATGGAATAAGCCGGAGCTGGACTCGTCGACTGGACAGATGTCCGACTCGCCACAGAACGGATTCACGGAAATCGTAAACTGGTCGATTGTCGGTAAGTTGTTAGTGAAGCCGCCGTCCATGTATCGACAGGCTTGGAACATCGGCGGGACGAATCCAGAGAAGAATGGAATGAACGCGGAGCATAGCAATGCCTTGAGTTTTTAGAGTCATTTTGATTTTAAACCAAAAAAACAACAAATTTATACAACAAAATACAAACGGTATTAGTCAATTATGTTTGTCTGTAAAAATGTTATTTTGTGTTAAACTTTGTAGTTAATCAACAAGGTTAACAAAAAAATGACAAAACTACAGGAAATTTCGTAGGGGTAATTTGATACTGTCACATTTGTATTAGTATGAAAATCATCCATGCATTACATACAAAATCTGCGTTTTTTTTTCAAAATAACATTAGCCATGCGTATCTGAAATGTGTTAGTACTTGATGTAGTAAGCAATTAAAAAACTTGACAGCCTATTCCTTAAAAAATGTTATTCAAAATGGACACATAATATAATATTAACATTATAAGTGCGCTTCTTCCCCATTCCGGTGCAGTATTTCGTGAACCCCAGTCAGAATAGGAATAAATATCTTTGTCTAAATGAAAGTGCATCTACGTTTTCTTCTGTGTGTGTTGTGATCTCTGTACCAAGTGTAATTTTCAATTAACGCATACCTCGATCAGCTCTTCACGAGTGTTAAACTGAGAAACGATCACATTTTGGCGGTCGTACACTCTCGTCAGGGAGATGTGCAGTTTTCCTGTCACTCTTATGTGGGCATCGTCTGGTAAAATCTGTTAGAAAAAAAAGAAATCAAATCTAAATTGATATTTTTTACTTAATTCCAAAACTTTCAATCTATCAGGACAAAGTTTTCGGCTCATCTTGTTTGTCTTTCTGGTCGACGAGCGTATCTTTTTTGATTTTTTTTGTACAGGTTTGGTTATTAAACAGCTCTCCAGTTTGTATTCCAGCAACATTTTAATAACGGATCAGAGGCAATCATGAATAAATGTAAAAAGCATAGAAAATATGTCTCGTATTGTGTAACATAATATCAAATAAGGTTATCAAACAAAGCCATTGACTTTGGCCGATGATTTGGAACCGCAAAGCTTTTCTATTCTGAACATGCTGTATGCTAACATGTACTTATCTTTAAGAGCAGCCGAAGTATTACGCTCTGCAAAATGAATATAAGTCATGTCAGACTTTGGCTTTTGTTACACGTCTTGTCCACTTGTCAAATAAAAAAGTTTGTACAGGCATGTTACTTTGTTAAAAAAAAAAGTTAAACCGAACTAAAGAGTAAATGACCTACAATCGCATTTCCGATGGCAAAGGAATTGTTCAAGTTTTGTTTTTGACACGTGTACTAAATCCGCGAGATGCTTTTCCGTTAGGCACTTTACATTTTTCAAAAAAAATTTAAGGTCGTTTATTGTCTGTTACCTTTTCAAGTCCATCGCGAAGGATTTTCTGGATGTTAAATGATGGGCTAAATGGACCTAATGTCTTGGCACGGGCTAGAGTTGCAATACGTAGTACATCTCGTGTAATTTGTCCTGTAAATAAAAAAAAATCAGGTTTAGCATAAAATTATTTTTAATTATGAAAATATTTTAGGGTGATATTTTTCGTTGGCTGTGTACGCAAAAACTGTGAGCATGGAGTATTGATTGTGGGCGTGTACGTAATTAAAATGATACCTGATAGGCTAACAATTCGTAGATATTGCCTGCATTAACGAAAAAAATCATCAGGATTATACTTCAACTATTTAACCAAGATATGAGCCAGGGTATCCATGACCCAAGGAGGATATTAATGACAAGACTCCTACCGTAACTTTTTGTGCACTTTTTTTTTCCTAACAGGAATGCGCTCAGCATCACTCAAGGAGTATTATCATACGATAGTAGAGGCACAGATAAGGCAGACCTACACTGCTACAACATCCGCTCCTCATAAGCGAGATTTTTTTTTACCTAATTGCGCAGTTATTTACCTCCAGCTTGTTTTTCATGGCCTTTTTGACCCTATGCCGCCACTGCTTACTGACACGGCGTTGATTTGGCTTTTGACTATACATCAGCTATGATTGGCCAATAATTTTTATTCAAATCTGTCATAACTGCAAGTTGCAAATTCATTCAAGAGTTTTTAATCGCTGTGTTTGCAAAAAGAAAAAGTGTTGGATTTTAGACCCTAATTTAGTCATTAATGTTTTAGTAAGTACTGAGGCATACAGAAAACAGCTCCCTGCACTACTGCCGGCCCTAAATTCTAGCTCTTGATGGCTGCCTTAGAAATGTTTCTGTGCTACCACTGTGCAACAGAATTTGGAGTTGATCAGCCTAATAAATTGTTGCCCCAAAAGTAATCATGTTTTTCTTTCTGGATGAATAAGTCGTGAGCTTAATTGTAGTTCAACTAAAAAAAGGGATGACTCGTGTGTGCATGTATCCTACATAGTCACTGGCTAGAAATTCAGCTTGTGCCTAGAGTATCAATATCACATTTTTTTGGAATTGATTCAGCCAGATAATAAAAAAGACTCTCATTGAATAGCATAAAAGTATGCATAAAAGGCTGACAAACCAAATCTTTAAACATGAGGGGAGAGGGATAGATGATAACCTTTGAACCTTTTTTTCTTGAGAATTTTGTTGGTACCGCAAATAGCCAAAAAAAAAAAAAAAAAAAACACAGCCAATTATAAGTTGTACACAGGAAACTTGTGGAACTTTTCGTTGTGGTTGGTAAAATTGACAAATTAAAAAACTGGCCAAGAAGATTGTGAAATGATAAAGGAAATGTGTCTCTGGATAAAAAAAATCTTTTATGTAGGACATCTGCCATTTTTAAATGAAAATCCTTAAAATGACTTCCTATACGCAAAGAATATTAACTTATAACTTGCTTATCTGCTAACTACTTGTTTTTGCGAAAACAAAATGTCAATAAACTATAATCGTGCTTTCTCGTCAATAGCTTGCGATTAAATGAACATAGTTTGTGCGATTAACTTATGGCAATAAGAATTGAATATCAAAAATCATCTTTTGAATGCACACTTCCAACTTGTTCAGAGCTTCCGTACTTTTCTATTGCGTAAAAAAGTCTTTGTGCAAATAAACGCTTCAGCAGGGCACTCGCAATAAACAATATTCAAGAAAATAGTCAAGTAGCCAGATGAGTTTTGGTGCTAGACGAACTGCTAATCGTGTATAATGGTTGGTTTTGTGTGTGGACAAGAAAACCTTGAATGAAATGCGTAACAAGTGCAGTTTATCTTGGTCTATTGCGTACACGCTCTATAACGAACAGCAGTGCAACACAAACATTTTTTTTCTGAAGGTCGTCAACGCTAGACCCTTTTTTTCCAAGGAATTCATGTGATAAGACAAACGAAGAAAGAACATTCTAGTGTAAATTTCTTCATGATAAAATAAATAGGCTCAAACTTGGAATCTTATGTAACAAATTTTGAAAAATGGTTTCAAAACCCGTCAAGGATTTTGTTGTGCAAGGATGTACCACCGGCGCCAGTTTTCACCTGAATGGGAGAGGGCAACGGCTTTGAAATGTTACAAAACGTATCAGCAATGAGGCTAGTATCAGGTTGATACTCAAAAACCACTGGATGGACTGCTGATTTTCATCATGATATGATCAAGGCTAGAACTGCATTGAAATACCGAGTTATTATTTTTTGTTGCGTCAATCGTAAACATTTATCATGTACTTAAGCTGGGCAAAAAAAAATCTCCCTTCAGACAATGATCGCTCAAACCATGGCCAAATTTAAGAACGAGATGTTTCTTGTCATCCTTGTACGTATTTCGTCGAAAGGAAATTTGTATCATGTGTCACGTTCCTGACCGGGAAATCCACGAAGCAATAATAGCTCCATCAGCGAAATTTGCTAAATACATGGTAAATCATTAAATTTTTCCAACCATTGTTCTTCTCAAGTATATTTTTTGATTGGTATGTTTTAAACTCTTCACATGTTTTACATTCAATTGAAATAAATGTAACTCTGTGTGGACGTCAGTTCAATGCCACCATGTCAGCGACTGGCGCTTTCGCTTGCAAAAAAAAATCAGGCAGCGAATTCGAGCGTATGTTTTCAAATGGACAGGATGCAATGGACAATGAATGGGTGTGACGTAGGTCGTTCTCAGCTCGCTAATGGACTCAATAATAGTACTACCAGTTCCCACGGGAGTTTTTAAAAGCTATAAACGACTTTCTTGCAAAAAAATCAACCGATTTTTATGTTGTTTTTGAAAGCAGATTGACTACATAGTTGCAACTGCAAAAATCTGTGCTGTGCAGAAACTAACGTTACTTTTGGTTTCGCGAGGGTGCAGAGAAGCCGAGTTTAAAAACAAATTATTTCCACAAGCAAGGGCAAATCTATTAGTGGTTGAATTAAAAGAAAAAACAGCCGCTGCAGTTTAATACTTGATGGTCTATAAAATGGAAATTTTGTTACAAAGTTGGCTAGTGGCTGGCCATTCCTAACACTTGTCGTTTCATTTTTCGTTCAAATCTTTGTGATGTAAGGAAACATTTCAGTATTTTTTGTGTGTATTTCGCAAGCAGTTTTATAGAAAAAAAATAATCGCTGTTCACTATTGGCAAGTTGAAAAAAAAGTACAGGGAAACCTGAAAACAGGTTCTTAACTTTGTATAATATACGGCATCATCTTTTCAAGCATTTCAATTTACTTGCACAACATCGCCAGTTGTGTGTGCGGTATGGAAGCTGCTCAAATGATGGACGATGGTCGGTATACCAGTTGGAAACGATCCTGAACATTTGAATCCTCTTCTTTTTATGGTTAATGGATTCTAAAATATTTCTTATCCTGAACAGAGGGATTCATTATGCAATTTTGATCAACAAGTTTAAAGAATACCACCACCGCCGTTCATCCAAGACAACATTCAAGCCAGTTGAAAATGGATCTAGTATTTCATCCGCCCAAACGCGAAAATCCATACAATCCATATGTATTCTTTATGATGAAAATATTAGTCAACTTCCGTTTTCTTTCCTAATCATAATCATGATTAAAATCTCTGCAAGAGCGTTACAAAACGTGGCCTCCCAAAATCAGTCAAGTGAATAAAAAGGAATTTACTTGTTCCTTCTAGAACTTCCACAAAAAAATTATTTTTTTTTTGTACTATTCCTTGTCCTTCTAGTCATGCCTAACATTTTTGTTCCCTTTGGCAGAAAATGCTATTTGCAAATTAACTAATTGAGTTTAGTATTTAGTTAATAATGCAAAATCCATTACACTCGTATTTATACCTGCTTCATATAAATAGCAAAATTTCAAGTACAATCAATCACGTCTCGCATAAAATATTTGGTCTCAAAATCACACCGATCATGTCTCTTTAAATCGTCCGATTACACATCAAAGGAGACGCACATGTTTGAAGCACCCAACGCTCTTCAGTTTAAATTGGACAGTTTTAGTAGAAAATAAAAAGAACATGGTAACTGCCGTTCAATAATTATTGGGTTTCCCCTAAACTGATTGAGTTTTTAAAGCACTTTTTATGTTACTTTTTCATACGTTTTGTAACAACTCAAGATAAGATCAATACATGAGCATGAAACATTTTACAAAAGTGCTGATGCTAGCAAGGCACGTGTAGTACGTCGTTTAATAAAATATTGCAATTAAGCTCAATTACAATTTGTACAAATGATTCGAATCAATGTACAGGGTTCAGCAAAAATAACTTCTTGTTTGCCTTTTTGCATACCAAAGTACATTATGATAAAGTAAATTTGTGCATGTAAACTAGTGAGGTGTTTTTCGATAACCCTATACATTTCATATGATTTTTATGCAAATTCCTTTCTAGCCAAACTTCATCAACAAATCATTAACTGGACCAGGAAAAAAAATACGCGTCTTGTTATGCTCACCCAAAAAAATTCATGCAGAATCAGTTATCATCA
>VICI01004495.1:0-10900 GCA_019593645.1 Akabosia matsudoensis
ACAAAGCAAAGCAGTGACAGACGTGAAGAGTCGAGGATTTCTTTTAAAAGCCAATAATGTTGACGGCAAACTTGCATCAATCTATTACACATGTCAATTAATTTGAATCCGTCTACTGCCTATGTGATTTTGAAGTAACTATACAGGATTTGTATAAAAACTTGTTGGACTTGGTAGCACGTTGATATTGTTGATAACTCCATATCCATTTATGTCATTTTCCTTGGGCTTGGCGTGCCTACGTTACCGGAAGTAAATTCTTAGAATGAAGATATTTGATAAAAAAATCTCACAAGAAAAAAAGGGGTCGTGTTTGTTGAGAAGACACAGGAGAGAGCAGGCAGATGGGCGATCCTTTCCTGTCATGTTTTCCTTCCTTAGTCTTCTTTCTTTTTCACTAGTGGAGTTTTTTCTCGCTATAGGTTAATGTATTTTAATAAGTTATAAATGCTGGGAAAGCCTGCTGGAATAAAAATTATGTGGGAGATGTTCCTAAAAAGATTTTGACATGATTATGTATGTTCATTTATACTCGGGTGGCGCAAAATGAGAAAAAAGGCTTGGAGAAGCGCTTCCTTGTCGAAAAAAGTGATTTATTAAATCATTAAATCTAGAAGGATGTTTTCTCCATCCGCTCCTTTTAGAAAATATATTCTAGACTCACATACTCCTTGACCGTTTGTCTTCTCATTTAAGCATTTTTCTCGGGTGCGGATAGTGAGGGGTTGTTCCATTCAAAGATGGTTTTCTTCTTGTAGTGAATGTGTGGGAGATTCAGAAGAAAATTCTGGTTTAGTGAACGTGTACGTTCCGTGGGAAAGTGGGAAAATTTGTCGAATTTTCAAAAAGAAAGCCACCGATGAGCTTGTTTATGACGCTGGCAAATTATATATACCCAGAAGCAATATGCAGCTAATTATATGAATAATACATATTATATTGTATTGATAGACAAGCTTCGATAAGGCGGTTACATGACCGGAAACTTGTACAGTACTGAATCCATATTCTCCTCGCCTTCCTCTCTGTCTGAATACGGAAATGTGTTCAGTCCTTTTCATCGAAAAATTTTAAGCTTGTCCATTTTCGTCGCAACCAGTTTATGAGAGAGTTTCTACATCTATTTTCTCCATGATTAGTTTTACTAATGAACACAAATCCAGGGCAATTACACAATGTCAAAAGTTTCAATAAAAAAGAAAGCAGTGCCTAGACAATCTCTCTATTTTGTCAGATTTCCTATGCTAAACTGTGGCAGCTTTGTAGTTATTGAATATCCTTAGAATTCTCCGTGTCTCGTTCATTTTTCTCTTCATAAAACCTGAACCCAATTACTTTAATCAACGTTCCCATGTTGACAGCGAGGAAACAACAAAAGCCAGGTTAATTTTCAGCATGAACGCGGATAGAAAAAACAAAAGGTTCTTTGTCGTAGCTTGCAAAAAGATCATGTGATGAACGCAGTTTTTAGTGAAAGAGCTTCGCGGTACAAATGTAAATAGATTTTTCCATTCCACGGAGATTCCATTCAGCTCTTGGTTGACTGTTGACCAAAGATTTTCAGAGAAAATGGAACAGAAATCCTCTGCAAACTTTGCATTTTCTCGATGCTAATGCATGCGTACATCCGATGAGAATATTTTTTTGTACGTAGAAAGGAATTCCAGAGTTCAAACAGCCGATTCCTTGAAACAATTTGTACAAAAGCTGTTCTAGATAATAAAAAAAGAAGAGAAAGCAAAGGAAAGTATTTTCTTTTGTTAAATTTTTTGGGTTATACAACAATGAAAATCATCAGATAATACATAAGCCCTGGTTGTGCAAAATCGTCATTCGATGCCTTTTACCTTTCACGTAAACATTTTCCACGTGTGCGTGTTTTTTAAATTCCTATCCAATGAAATAATAGAAATTGTTGTTACAAATCACGGAAACATCAGTCGGCGTCAAAAGTATTTCCATTGTACATAATAGTTTTGACGGCAAACAATCGACAAATAGGGGTAGAGTATTTTTTAAAGCTTGATCAGATCTGTTTAGTTTATTTCCGATGATTAATCGTATTCAGATATATATGAAGCAAAAGAAATGACATTCAATGGAAGTAGGCATTCTGGTTGACCTGTTAGATCTGGAGGCCATGGGCGTTGCTTGGTTGTGAAGTGAACCAGCTTTACGATCCTCTCCGCTACTTTTAGCGACCGGTTATGAAAATTACACGCTCAATCATTGAAAGTACGGAATTGTGTCAAAAGATTTCGTACAGACCAGCTAAAAGGTTGGAACACAATGATGTAAGTGATTGGGACATGCGATTGTATACTTTTCTTGTTTTCAGGCTTTCGCCCATCCATTAAGGATCAAAGTAATTTAACGTTTCGACAAACTCATCATTAACTACCTCCTATGTCTAGAGTAGTTTGCTCCTCTGTAATATTCATATCCTCACTTGATTCAAATAATATGCGTATGTATAAATAATGTTGTATATATAGCTTCGTTTGAACTTGTTTAAAAGAAATTGACACTTAATGTCGGAAGTTGTTGTATAATTCCTTTTACCTCTGGCCAAGTTGGCAATTTTTTTCGTTTACGGTGCCGATTTTCCCGAATTTTTCTTTCGCTGAACAGCATGAAAGGTAGAGATTTCCACCCACCTTGTTTTCTGCAATCGACATAAAATGCATGTAAAGGTGTTTCACATTTTCCTTACGTTTGTCTACTGTACTAGGTAGACAGAAAGAAAAAACTAGCAATTTTAGGTGTAGGACAAAAGTGCTACTTTTACTTTTGATCTCGACCAGAAAGCTATTAGGAAACTGGAACAGGGAAAAAGTGGAAAGAGAAAAAACGAGGGGAAAGGAAAGCCATCAGGAAAATTAGTCTCTCTGGAGTTACAATGATGACGGAGTCTTATCGTAGATGCTCCTTTCAGTTTTACTGCTTCTTCCACTTTTCAGAGATCATCTCGCAAAACATAATAATAAAAATATACACCAATAATAATGCGGAAGAAACCTTACTGTTACACAAATAAAACACGAGTGTTTTTCTACTGTATTTTGATATGAAAGAAAAAAAGGAGAGAAAAGAAAATAAAAAAAATGTTCAGACAAGCACAATAAGGAACAAAAATAAAGCTATTCCTATCTTTTGTCGGTGATTTTGAAAATATTTTTCTAGAAAAAAAAAATTGGAAATCGAAGAGGCAATTATAGTACGCGTTTTTTATGCGAATTTCTTTCTATATATTTCCCCCCCAAAAAAAACCTATAATTCTTTTGTGGCTTATCCCGGTGACACTTTTAAAGGGTAAAAACCTATAAAAGAGCTTGGAAAAACTGGAGAAAGTTTAACGAGCAAGTGATATAAGAAAAAACCAAAACTTTCTTCAGAGAAAACTACAATTTCCGAGCTTTTCTCTTCTTTACGTTGGTATTGTGTATTTATTGTGTGATCGCGTTCCAGATTCAATAAATTTCTGAGCACGTACACATACTTCGTACTTGATTGAACAACAGGAACAACAAAATATCATTTTGCTTTCCTGACGTTTTTCGTTTTTAGATCTGTTCTTCCCGTGTCTGTATTGCAATGTCTAAACATTTTATTATGATTGGATTGGAGTCTTTAATTAAACTTTCAACACAAAACTTGTTTTAATAATGCAGAACGAAATAAAACTCCAAGCTTATCACTCCCATGTGACGTATGTCCGGGCTTAATTGTTGATTGGAGGACTTCCGAACTATAGTTTAAACGACAATCACCATCTTTATAAACCTTCTTTACCAGCTAAATTATCATCCAACGGAATTTACTTGTCAGCAATCCCAATATTCATTCCATCAACAATATGCACGTATTATGATTAATAGCTACATTATCATGGCATATGTGAGCAGGAAATGACTGCCAAAAAAAATGCCGCGCTGCCCTTCCGCTTTGTCTTTCTCTGAATTGCTCGAGAGAAAGCCATTCAGAATGGCTTTGGTCAATCATGGTAGATTTTTTATAAACGAAGATACAGCTATTTTGGCGGGGCAATGTACCGTAAAATTTCTAAAGAACGACCCTGGTGAAAAATTACAACTTCCCTCTCGACCCCGGCGAAATTTTAATTTTTTAGTTTCAGCTAAGCTTTAATTTGTAACAACTCAGCTTAGTATAGCTTAAATTCAATTTTTAGCAAACTTTTCAGTGACAACTTCATTCTCAGGGCCTTGGTTTTCTTCTTTTTCTGCGACTACACGTGAATCATTGCCGACATTGTGCGCTTGATCCCTGTATTTTACCCTGCGTTCTCTGGAGACCCGGCGAAATTTTCAAAATTTCCCCCTGACCCCTGGCGCTCTGTGGAGACCCCGGCGTTCTTTGGAGCACCCGGCGTTCTTTGGATACCCAGGCGATCTTTAATACCCCGACGTTCCTTGGAGACCCCGGCGTTCTTTGGATACCCCGGCGATCTTTAGAATTTTTACGGTAGTAATACTAAAAAACCATATTATATTGCATGTATATCCGCTCGTATCGAACCACTTTTACCCTTTTGTGCAGAAGAGAAAATTACAGCCAGAAAAGAGGGCTTTGGTGTTGAACGACTTCAATATTTTCTGGAGAGAGAGAAAAAACAATGCATGCATGGAAAAGGAGCAAAACTATTCAAGGATTATTATTACGACTAACACATACTAATAAATAGTAATGGGAGTTGCACACCGCCTGTGCCTCTGGTAATAACACTAATAATAGAACGTCTTAGAACTGTGTGTGGTATTTTTCTCTGCTTGTTTTTCGACTTTTTGTACTATATATTTTACTATTATTTCGTTATTTTGACTTTGTCAGTGGGAGGGGAAAACATTTGGACTATATTTACTCTTGCTCCGACGTATTTCTCTAAAGTATCATCATCCAAATAAAATATGTATAGAGCCAAAGCTGAGTGCATCTTGAGTTTTCTCGGGCTGAAGTTCAGCCACAAAACCTTAAAGTACTTGAACCAAGTTTTCATGTGGATTGAGGGGAACAAGTCAGCAAACCGGAACGCAAGAAAAATAGTGAAACGGGAAAGAGTAATTTTTGGTCTTGGGGGTTTTTCGTAACGCTACTTAGCCTTTTAGTCTTTGCAAGCATGTACTTTGGTCCTTATCTAGCCGAGTTAGGAATACCCAGAAAGAGAATAACCTTTTGGGAGCGATCGGAGTAACACTACTCACAACGAAAAGTTTGGTGTTTGGAGGATGTTGTTATACATTTTTATTTTCGAAACTGACTAATAGCTAGCAAGTCTGAATTATTAGGGCCTGAATGGCTTTGAGAATGAAAATGCAATCATACTCATACCAAAATAACTTGAGTTTTACAAAAAAAAGGGCGACGCGATTGTTGGTATGTACGTATATAGTTATTTGGTTTGAGGCATGTATAAACTTTCTCTCGGAGTGAAAACTTAGACACGAAGCGAACCATGAAAAATGAGGATTGGGGGAGATGGCAAGGGAGGTGGAAGACGAAAAGAGAAAAAAAATTGTTGAAACTTTGTCTATGATATTGAACGGAAAGACGGCGTTTAATGAGACGGATGAAGATTAGTTAGGGTCATTTATTACCTGGATTGCTGTGGATTGAATTACATACCGACAGCACATTGCTCCTGGTCGGAGAAGTTAGCAAGAAATAAGAAAAAACTAGTTTCCTCTTTAGCTAAGAAAATAGCTGGATTAGTTTTGAGCCAAGTTAAGCATGGCGAAAGAAAATAAGGCCAAGCTGTTACTCATTCCGTTTTCTCTTTTCTGCCCGAAGCTTTTAACTTTCTTCTAATTTACTCGTTCATCCTTTTCATATGGTGCTGCGGTTGAATAGACTCGTTAAGGGTTCGATTCTGTACCCAAACTATTTTCTCCTTGGAGGTAAATATTGGCCAGATGGAAGGAATCAATTCTTTGACTCGGTCAGAAGAGTGATCCTAGCTTCAAATAAATTAACTTTGCAAAAAAAATCATTTGATACCCTCCATTTGGGCTGTGTAAGCAAAAGCGTCCGGTTTGCAGTTTCATTTCGGTTTTTATTCAATTCCAATCACAAAACTGACACAATTTCTGACAGGACCGTACATCCTGTTTTCCTCATATTAACATTGTTACAAACAAGCTGATAAAATGCTTTTCACCATACGGACACACATCAAAAGCATTGAACAAATATCACTTTTCCTAAACTACTAATTTACAGATTGTTTATATACCTTTTTACATCAAGACAGTTATTAATATATCTAACACAGATATGTGCCAGAATGTAGTTTATGATTAGTTTTCTTCAAGTACAATTTTCACTTTCCCTTAACTTGCGCACACGTTTACTACAGATGTCTAAACCTTAAAAATCTAGTGCACGTACTTATCTAATGATCAGTACACTGAAACAGAGGAAATATCATTGAAAACCCTTCGATAATTTTTTGTGTGTATTTTTAACTGGGAGACATAATGTCTGTATGTACATTATAGGTTAATGTAAATGACGTTTTCCTCTGGATTTTAATATTATATATATATCAAGGATACAAATCTTAAGCACAATTCAAATTTACGTGTACCTCCTATAAATTGCCTGGAATAATTAAATTGTTAATTCTAATATACGGTTGCCTTTTGCTTTACCAGCACTTCTAAGAAGCTACATAAAAATGATTGCTGATTGTTGTCTTGTGATAAATATCCTATTAGTGGGCAGGCTTGAAATTCTTTCATGATTTTAGTCCTAACTTTCTACAAGGTTTAAATATAGATTTCTAATGAAAAACCGACCTATTCCACGCTAAAATTTGCTCAGAAAAAGGAGTTTAAAACTTACGTAGGTTTGTAGATATACCCCCATATTAATATGTTTAATACTCACAATTTAAATATTTTTCACATCACAGTTTTGTTTCTGGTTTTTTGTTGTATCACAGATTAGAAGACTCTTCCTTAAAAAAAAACATACATCCATGTTGAAAGGCCGGCGACAACTCTGCCCAGAATAACATAAAACCTTACAAAAGTAATTACTGCGAACATTTTGCGATGCCACAAATGAAACCGTGTATTAATGACCACCCCATATGTTGTCTTTCCCGAGATTCGCCAGCAAACATGAGTTTATATGCATTTTTCCAGAGTCTGTTACAGCTAAAGTTTTTGATTTTCTACAGGAATCTCCAGAAATATTTCTGCATTCGTCCACAGGAATATTTATATAGTCACGGAGAGATATTTCCGAGTCATCCTGTACATAAACTATACGCACAGCAGGGCTACAGTTAAAACGGATGATATTTTTCCTACATACCGAAAAACTATTAATGAAAACAAAAACTTACAGTTTAGATATACCATTGTCAGATCCCCGGGTTTTACTCTGAAACTCCTTTCAAAAACCACTGCTATACGTTTAATTTTTGTTTTTGAGATTATGTGTGCCATAACGTCTCCTGATTTACGGTTAATGTGCTCAAAGGCATTATGCAAGAGACGAGGATGAATGGCGAGAGAGACAAAAGTTGTTGTATCATCACTAGTTCAGGATATGAAGTTAATCTTCTCATGGTTGTTGTCAGGATGGCAGTCAGACTCACCGGGCGTGATGCTCCACTGGTGATTTCATCACAACTACCTGTGTAACACAAACACCAAAAAAATGTATCAAAGGGATGAATTAAAATACTTGATTGTGCTGGAGAAAGGAAGTCCTTTCTCCTGCCAATTTTCATGGTAAAATCGTAAAAATTTATATCTTCGTCGATACAGTTATTGCCTTGCGGTGATTATGAACAACACGAATAATATTTTGAGGACTAAAAAGTTGGGGGAACTTGTCTGGGTAAAATGGCTAGCCATTGAGAGGGAAAGGAAACTAGAACTTTGTCAAAGCTATGCTTCTGGTATGATAGCTTCACATTGTTTATAGTAGGAAATAATGATCAAATCTAAACAATATAAATATGCAAAGCATCTTCCACGTCGCTTTCACTCGTCATGGAACATTTTCCTTGCGAGGAGACACCCCCGTGTAAAATTTATCTCTGACTGGAACAACAAACGAGCCAGACTATCAAAGTCAGAAAATGAGAAACGAAAACGAGTATCGTGCATGCATAAAGCCGACTCTGTAGGAAATGGAGTAAGAGCAAGAGAAAGGTTTCCATTGTCACTTTTGGGGTTTGCCTTTCCAGCTCGTATGATACATGTATCACCATGATCTTTTTCCATCATTCATTTGAGACGAGAGTGCGACACGGTGAAAGAGAAAATCTCCAAACTTTCACTCTCAAACGCACAACGGAAAAAATAAAATAAAAAAGTTGTGAGAGGAAAATCCTCTAAATTTTAGTTAAAGGGAAGAATAAATATAGAGTACTTTCTCTTTTTGCCATCGTACCCATCACGTTTGCCACATATGCCCCTGTTGAATAATAACTGTGATGACTTTTCTAGCTCTTACTTGAACAACTCTCGTTTTCTTCTGCATCGCGATCAAGTCCATAGGGTATAACTGCTTTCACTCTATGCTTTCTTGTGTCATGTCCATGTTCTACCATGAGAAACTTTTCTCACACTGGCTCTCCTGAAGAAACTCGTGATGATAGGGAAAATGCTAATTTATTAAATCAGTGAAAGACCCGTCATCATTGCCGCAGAGGATTTTCCTCTACAATGTCGAAACAACAGCAATAATGAAAACTGCATATGAAACTGAAATTTACACTATTTTCGCTCTCAGAGAGCATAATATTCTTCAAATTTTCTATTTATTTTTTGCTTTCACACGAAGAAAGCAGAGGGTACACTGAGATTCATAGAAATAACGCAGTTGTCACTGAAACTGGTTGACTTTATGCTTGTTGGCCTGCTTTTGAGATAGAGTATAATGAAACGCAATGGTTTCTTCTCACTCTTCATCAACGTCATCAAAAAAACCTAACATGAAAGTTAAAAACATGTACATCTATAGAGAAAGCGTGAAAGGAAGACGACGAACTTCTCTTCAATGAGATTCGTCTAGCATGAAACCATGAAACAAACAAAGACAACAGAGAGTGAAACTACATATGATGAGATGGCCCCTTGGAGGAAAAGGAAGTAACAAGAAGTGTTAAAAAGAGACCGACAGAGTGAAAATGAATAACATCTGCTTACAAGAGAAGAAAAGTGGTTAGGGATACGTCTATGATACCAAAGATACAAGCTAATATAGGCCTGAGCTGTTGAACCAACAAACGACGAGGAGAAAATGAGTGAAAGTTCTGTTTAAAAGAATTTTTTCAAAGAGCATGCTTTTACTGATGATGATGAAAAAGGGAAAAGACCTCGTTTTCTCTCAAATTGATCTATAGCGTTCGTCTTTAGCATCTTATCTTGAAAAACGAAAAGTCTTGTGAACTTCCAGACCTAAACTAGTGACCTACAACTTATTTGCTTTTAAAGTGAAAACTGGCGAGAGAGAAAAAAATGTGTGGGCGAAGAGTATTTTTTAGGTAGGGTTAAAAATGAGGCCAGTTCATTATTATTACAAACTCGGGTGCACTTTTACCCACCTGAGTTGGCTCTTCACTGAGCTGGAGGGCATTACTAGACGTACAGCAATAACATGACCAGGTTTTACACCTTGTAAAAAAATACCACCAGGGCTAGGGTCGCTTTTCGTATTGAGAACGCACAGGCCCTTTTTGTTACTTACCATGACTAGTGACATTGAAAGCCAAGTTTCCTTCAATCCCAGGAGCCACATTTCTCCTACACGAGTCGGCAATCCGAGAGAAGTGGAGGATTCGTTTGAACTCTGGTACAGAGTAGTCTGGATTCACATCGACTAATGAAGATGAAGAAGAATCACCGTTGCCGCCACCAGATGGTAAACCAAGAAGAGAAGATGTTTTGACCGGGCCGCTACTGCTAGAGACCTTTTTAAGTCGCCGACTTTCCCTCAATTTATCCTGTTGAGGCTCTAATGTCTCCCGGAAGACGAAACAGTAGCGTCTCGCCCCTGTGGATGCTCGTGAGAGTGGGGTTGTGATTAAGTAGCTCACGCCCATTTCCTCCCACCAGCCGTGGCAAGAGTACTCAGCTCGAAATAACCCTAAATATAGAATAAGATTTTTTTCACGCAGTGCAATATAGTCCTCAAAATTAGATACACCTTTAACTAGTTTCTTCTTCTTTCCGTGAATTAAACATGAAGAAAGTTGTACCTGCAATTGCGTCATTTGCCGGAGAGGAGCATTCCGCTCGAAACTGCATAGTGTCCAGACTACTGCATCCAACCCGCAGTGTTGTAAACCCGTCGGAGCTGCAGCCATCCTTAATTTTACGACCGTCCTGGATTAGTCCGGTGACTTGGAATTGGCCAAGGTTTGGACATTGGCGTGTTTCTGGTGTTGAAGCTGGAAAAACACGTAAATTATGCACGTTGTCAAACTATAACTGGTTTGCTTAGATTTCTATAAATATTCTTGGTGGTTATCATAGTTTTTTTAACTTTCACTCGTATATACATTTCCTCAGTAAGTTAACGACTACCAAATGGGATGTCATTATCACCACATCCCATTATCCCACCTACATTTTTATACATTATTCTCCCCACGACAAAAATAGCCAAAGCAGATGAAAAAGTAAAAGTCGCTTTAGATTAGGTTGAAGGAAAAAATCCCTTTAGCTTCTGACAAAAGCATAACTTTAAGTAGATGTTGATGTGGTTTTTTTTTCTGCCGTCTCCCTTGCTTTTATTTGCTGGCTTTAACATGTTACAACAATAAAAGTAGCCTAAAATAACCGTGTAGGAAAATATTCTTGCAACAATAACAATCCCTGCCACTTTCACCAAGTCGGAAACTATTCTATTAGCTTTAGAAACA
>VICI01004496.1:0-10899 GCA_019593645.1 Akabosia matsudoensis
GAATGGTCTGAGTGTATGTTTTAAGAAAAATATGTTGGATACAAGACAATAGCCACATCAGCAGCCACGGAGAAGAGCTAATGAAAGCTTATTTTCGGTAGAACAACTTGATGATTACATCAAGGCGGAATCGTCGTCACAAAAAAGCAATTTAGAATTCTCAAAAACAAGGTGGTCCGTTTATGAATGCTTTGCACAACACGATAAATATAGTTCGATTTCGTGCACATAGGCTTGCTTTTAAACCTGTTCCTTGCTTTTCTTAGGGATGAATAGAGTATTTGATTCGGGAAAAGTTGTCTTGTGAATTTTATAGCCTATTAAGCGGCTCAAGAAGTGTTGCAGTTTTCAAGGGGCTTTTTCACACACGCTGTTAGCTTCAATCTTGTCGATTCCATAGTTTGTAGTCTGATTTTGTCAATCTGTATTTTCAAGTTGTTCAATTGATTAGATTTAAAAAAATGTTTTAGCGCTATTCATTTCAAGATGACAGTTCTACATTTCCGATGTTGACTATCAAAACTCAATTAAATTCCAATGTCTGCCATTATTATTCAGCGCTAGATTTTAGTATCAGAGCATATGAACAGTTCGAGATTATATCATGTTAATAGACTCAAATAATGACAGTCATCCGTGAGCTTGTAGCTCCCCCTAATCAAGTAAATTGACGATTTTATGTATCAATTTTCTCGCCATTGCTCATGAAACTGTCATTGTAGAACGTGGTCCTTGATTTGGTCCAAGTAGTTTTAACGAATTGCTTTAGTGATGGGTGCAGAAGTTCAAGTTAAAAAGCTTCTGAGATAGTTAACTTTGCTTACTTTTAATTGATGTGAAATTTCGAGTTTAGAGGGACAAGGCAGATAGTTAGCTTCTCACCTAAAATTCTGGAGGTCATACAAACACACTCATGGAAGTTCTAGCTGCAAACTTCTTCTTATGCTCCCTTTAATTCTAAAAACCTCTAAAAATTACATGCTTACTTGCCTTTCATCATGAGCTCAGATAACAGTATGTAGAGTATCTACAGTGTAGGAGACTGAATTAATATACATTCTGTGCCCAGATGTAAAAGTAAAAGGGGTTTCAGTTTTTATTTTTTATTTATGGATCGTAAACTAGTTTACGAGCCAATAAAACATTTCAGGATCTACCTCACAGAAAGTAGCGTTACATCATAACTCTGGTTTTACGCGAAGGGACCAGCGTGTGTCGGCATGATTTTAAACTATCGTAACATGTACACTTTCCCATCCACTGCCGAAAAAGGTGCGCCTAACTTTACTTTGCGATTTTTTATAATTTGCAGTATGAGAATTTTACTACGTAATAAAATTCTAATAAAACCTAAGAATGAAGTGTAAAATAAATATTAAAGCTATGGAGGTAGTATTCCATACAATGATTTGTTGGAACGCTCATTCATTCTTCCAAGTGTTTCGGAAGAAGACACACGTCCCTGAAAACGCCAAAAACTTCCTATAATTTTTTGGCTTTTTTAGGAAAACTTTTTCATGGGCTAAGACTAAGTAAGAAGATCGCAGCCAATTTCTTCTTATCATTTTGCATCACGAATTATCCGCATATACATATACACTTTATTTTATCGTTGTAAGTGATATATCTCCGGTGACGAAAGAAAAACTACAAAAATCATAATATCATCATCTACAAGTGAAGCGGTTTCAAATATTCAAAAGAGACATGTTATAAAGCACGTCCACAAGTTACCCCATTACACTTCAGAAATTACGTGTTATAATATTGGCCAGCAAATATTGCTGCGCTGCATTCGTAAGCTTAGTCAGAATCATAAATTACCAGTTCATGTGTTTGATGTTGTATGGAACATGAAAAACAAACAAGTAAAAAGATAATGTTTTCCCTATGCAGAGTTTTTTTGTCTTGAATAATTACGCTGCGATAAGATCGTCTCGAATGTCTCGACTTTTATTGACAAGCCAAGCCGTAACATCATCAAAAACGAGATTTGAGTGGTATTTGCCAATTTTACATGAAATTCTTTTTAAACAAATACTTCTTGTGTATGTGAATGTGAAGAGAAAAGTGCTATTCAAGGTTTGATGGAAGTAGTGAGGTAGGGAGTTAATCTTAAAGAAAAAGATTGTGGCTCTGCGTCGCTTTACCCATGGACATGGATAAAATAGATTGATCGCTGATTAAGTGAAGTATCATGCAAGTGAATAAAAAAAATGGAAACAATGATGGAAAGGCAAGAAGATTCATATTGATATACCATACATACAAAAGATGTGCTGAAATTATCGTCATATAATGCATGATAGTCTTACTGTATACTGAGGACTGCAGCAAAAAATCAGCAGATCGCATGTATTATAAGCTGTAAAAATATAAGTAGTTAGTGCGAGATAAGGACTGTAATTCAAAGAGATTAAAAAGGCAAGGAAGGCTTTGGAATTAACACAATGTGTGCCCCCTACTTCACGTAGTGTGTGGGATGAGCAGTTGGACTATAAAAATGGTAGAAGAATAATTACAATTAGGTAAAACATTTGTCAGTTACTCAAGGGATTTTTATTTTTTAAGTTGTTGCCGAGTTTATGAAACGGTACTAAAATATACTATTATGAATGAACTTGTCTTGAATTTCATTTTAGACTTATAATTGCGCCCATCTTTAAAAAACGTTGATCGAGATAAATGTGAAATCGAATTAAATCAAGTTTTTTTGACACGTGTAGACATTACCTTTTGCATCAGAAAGTGTTTATTTGTAAGATGAGAAAATAGCTAGAAACTCGTATATTTAGCATTTCTTACAAATACTCAACGAAAACGCAACCAAGGTTTTTTGCCAATGAACAGTCAGTCACATATTATATTATTTCTTGCGAACAAGCACATTAAACTTCAGTTGATAATACTACAGTTCGGGAATTTTTACATTCTAGCAGCTTGATTATAGACTATAATGTCTAAGTACAGTGTTAACCCCTAGTATGAGTAGAACGTGGCTAAACCTAAACCAATATCCATGTTCGTGTTAAGGAATGTTTTTTAAGTTAGTAGTACTGGCTAAGTTGCAATTATGACGCAGTAAACCATGTTTCTGAGCCCACCACATTGTAGCTATGTCCGTATAGTACTAGTGGTTTAGTTTTTTCTCCTGTCTATTGGCGAAATGGACCGGTTGTGCAATTTTTCTGATAGTTATGGCCCTTGTAAATTGCCTGACCCAAACCTACCGCAAATGCATATTGTGAGGTAAATGAATTCATTAAATTAAATTAAATGAGTACAACTAAAAGTTAATGTGCACAAACAAAACATTAAATTTTACGCATGTTATATTTTTTGCTTGCGCTATGCTTCAAGATACAGGATTTTTCCAGTCATCGTCTTATGTATATCATGTGGAGAGTTCGTCCTTTCACATTATCTTACTAAGATGATGTAGGTTTGTATGTAAATGGAAATAGTTCATAGGTATTATGTAAACGTGCTTAAAGTTTATAGAACAGCTTTTCTCCAAGTTCAGAATGAAGATGATCGCAACTATCACTATTATTATGAGGATGATGATGTTGTTAATGATTATGATACTGAAGCCACTTCGTGAACATTTAATGAAAATGGTATTTTTATTTCCTGTACAATTCATTCAAGCTCTTTTATACCCAAGGGGCATACGGTTGTAGGTACCGAATTTGCATATTTTCCTCTGTAATGTAATTACCAATATTATTCTGTTGAAAATTACTAATAATCGTTTTAAAACTTGTAAGAGTATGCAGGAAATCATATCATATTGATCAATAATCGTAATCAAAAGGTATTTTCCTTTTTACCCTTGGAGCCATAAAAGAAACTGATAAATGTTTTCATATTTGTATGATTTGTTGAAAGGAATTTTTAAAATAACTAAAAATACTTGAATAACTAAATAAAACCTGATATACTTTATAAATTCCATAAATGAACACCATGTATACACTTTTCATACGCAAATATATTCCATTGTCATATCATAACTATGTGCTATGGAACATTTCTTTTGATTGCTCCAACTATACAGTACAACTATTTCAAGTATATGTTATATAAAGGTTATCGCTATCATCATATTATATTAATCGACTCTTTTTCGGTCCGTGGATTGCAGAGAGGACAGAAAGTGTTCGCTTTCATATACGCCAGCAGTTTTGCTTCTGTTGTTGGCAACAAACGTGTTTCACTTCAACTCTTCACGTAACTTCGTTTTCTCGCTCTGCTCTGGCTTGCATTCGCTTCACAATAAGTTTGGGTTGGGTTGCTTTAATGGCCGCCACGCAAGCGTTTCCAGCTCCATAGTGTGTAACTGGTTAGCAGAAACTATTCATTCCTTACTCACAGTGCTACAACATCTCTTGTCTTCTCATTCCATCCCCTCTTCTACTTTCCATACTCATGGTGCACATGCTCTCAACTTTTTGCTGCTCTTATGTATTTCTGCATATCATATTCTGTAACAGTGTATATAATATAACTCAAGAGAATGTTGTTGGACCATGTGTATAATATTATTCGGTTATTACAACAAACTCAACTTCATTTTGCGAGCGGATTGTTGCAACACCACTTCAATAGCTCCATACAAGAACATTACATTCTATGTTGCAATGATTATTGGTGTGCGTGTTATTCAGTTATAAGAGAAAATCATAATGTTCCGTCAGGTATTGTACCGTGCATTACAAAGAAAATTTTTACGGTAAAACCTAATCCAGCGTTTTTTCGTCAAAATTACAAATATGTGTGTTTGCGATCTAAGATGCTATACGTAATGCTTGTTATTAGGCTTCGTGAAGCATGATGATGGAAGTTTACATACTTTTTTACACTTCAACTACACCGGTCTGATGAACATGAGTCGGTTTATATAATATGTCCACAATGGCTGACAAATAGACACATGTTTCAACAAAATTATTTTGTACCTTTAGCTTCAATATACGCAAAAGACAAAGGGGTATGCGTAATAATTAATGTAAATAGCGATTCCCAAACGCGATGCATCGCATTGCATTATTAACTATGGGTGAACATGTCTCCTCGTTCATTTTACACTTGTTATAGTAGTCAAGTATTTTTTCTTTTTGATTACCATATTTAGTCCAATTCCAATTATAGCCAGGCTCCGATTAAAATCAGCTTCCAATAACAGCCAGGCTCAATTAAAATCAGCTTCTAATAACAGCCAGGCTCAATTAAAAACAGCTTCCAATAACAGCCAGGCTCTAATTAAAATCAGCTTCCAATTAAAGCCAGGGTCCATTTAAAATCCGCTTCCAAATACAGTCAGGCTCAATTAAAATCAGCTTCCAATAACAGCCAGGCTCCAATTAAAATCAGCTTCCAATTAAAGCCAGGGTCCATTTAAAATCCGCTTCCAAAATACAGTCAGGCTCCGATAATAACCAGTTTCCCATTGTAACCAGCCCGCAAGTGCAACCAGCCTTTAACTACAGCCAGCCTTCAACGTACAATTATAATCCCTATTCAAGTTAACTTTGTGCATTGCAGCCGCTTGGCTTACAATATTGTGTGAGCGCAAGGTGGCAGTGGGTCATATACAAATATAGAAGCACAACATTTAAAATGGTAACTGGCCGAGGCAATTTGGTCGTTTTGGAAGTTAGAAGTAGTCAATTACGCGCAATAGTATTGACGTGTAGCTATAATAGTTAATTCGTAGTTACAGTGGGACATACCTCGCGCTAAAGAACCTGAACCCATCATCTAATTCAAAGTAACTCCATTTTACTAAGCTCCATCCCTAAACTGCCTGGCTAAACTGTATATTGAGCGTGCTATTCCAGTGGAGGAATGATTGGCTCTCACGAACTTAAACTACTGTACTAATAAGTATACAATACGAGTTTTATAGAATGTTTGCAAATATTAGCGATGTGAATCTTCTCTATGAATTTTTGACAACGTACCGAAATTGTAGTCTAGTTTACAATCGGTCCCATGAATGTAAAAAAAGAAATGAGATTCTTGTTTTCTCTCGAGTTTTGATCACGCTTATAGAAATGCACTCTGTGTGTGGTCTCACGAAACTAATAGAAGAGCAAGTGTTTCTCTAGTTTTCTTCAAGACATTTCTCACACTCGCTCTTTGTACGTAAATCCTTATTGTTGAATGAAAGCGAATAAAATGTTGATGATATTCAGTAAGACTTAACGGCTTGTGCTGCCTGCTATGAATCTACTTTCGTATTAAAGCATATTTTTGGAGCAAGCAGTAAAAATATTGACAATTTCATTTTTGTGTATTATGTTCTGCACTACGTGCATTTAATATAGAGAGATCCTGTCATATTCATCATACGCTTCCCATTTTTTATTTGTGCGTGTAAAATTACGTCACCTAACATCAAGGCACCCAAACTAGTTCGCCTAGTTTCGAAATGTAATCTTTACTTTGAACGTTCCAGTGGGCAGATTAAGTTGGGAAAATGTCAAGCTAGTGTACATAGTGGAAACGATCACGGAAAGATGACCATTGGCGATAAGAATTAACAACGTTGATATGATCATTACAAGCCACAAATTGGTCCCTAATGGGAAATGGCCTGGTTCGAAAGGTCATATGGAATGCGCTTCATTCCGTAAGATAAATCATATTTGTGAATCGGTCAAACGACGAAGATTCTTCGTAGACTGAGAAAACCAATTAATTCTTCACACCGTATACACAGTATGTACTGCGAAAGCCAGAGAAAATTCTTGCCCGCACTGGATAAACATCCACCGGGTCAACTATTTATACGGTGCTTTGGTAATACATGGTATAATCGGTAAATTAGGTTTAGTTTTTGGAATAGGTAGTAGTTCCAATATTTTTTGTTTATTACGGCTGCAACGTGAAATAAGATGTTCCATTTATCGATATTTTCAGTGAAAGTAAGAGATTAAAGTTATTCATACGAGGTTCAATGGGCGTATAAAATCTCAATGTAATACTATTTCGTTTCTTTTTCGGGACTTTTCTTGGTCTGGAACTCAATAATGACACTCGTGTTACAATTCGATTCCTCATAAATCAAATATTCCATTTTAAAATCATTAATAATTCTTGAAATGAGCTATTTTATGTTTTCTTTTAACTCCTATGCGCTTGCCTACGGTTTTTAAATTATTTTGATTTGCCATTTGAATTACATTAGTACACAACAAAGAGGTTCCAATCAAAAAATACATTTGTAGATGTGACTGATTTATTCCTATTCCTTTGGAATACTAAAGGATATTATATCTTACTGTACAAAGAACGAAATTCCGTTCACCCCTTAAGTGAGTAGAATATTCAATGATTATCTTCAAAACTGAGTTTGGAATTACAGAGCATTTCCAAAACAGGAACGACTCGAGATGAAGGGATTGTTGTTAGTGGGAAAACGAATGCTGGAATAAAATAGTGAATGAAAGAGAGAAAGAGAGAGAAAATGGTAATTTTATTCGTTCAAAGCAGGCAATTCACGCATTTAAATTCCAAAATGTAATCAAGATCTCCCTTTCAGATACAGAATTTTCTCTTGCACACTTTTGCATACAGAATCAAACATTTCTCTTAGTCCATGTGATGTGCTTACTAAAGTATGAGGGAAACACATTAGTGTAGACTTCTCCGTAATTTTAAAACAGTAAGTTTTCACATTCGCAGCATCCTGGAAAGCCTCTTATATCCTTTTTCTTGGTTTACTTGAGCAAAACATTCTTCGTTGACGACGTGACTTGGTGTGATACACCGGATGGTGCAGGAGGAGTGGTTGTAACAACAGTCGCAAAACAAACAATAACATCACAAACTCTTCGACTGTTGCAAGACTTTTTAAAACTTGCATATAAAAATACTATGAGCATTTTATTACTTTTTCTTCTTACTTCACTAACCCCTTCCCTCATTTTAATCATGCCATATTCCAACCCTAAAATAAGTATTTTGCTTTTGGTTCATGAACACGTTTCAGCCATGCATTCGAAATTCCTTCGAACTTTTGGAGACAAACATAAATCATTAAAAATGAGCTTTCGAGGCTTTAGAAGGTAAAGTTTCCTTATCTTACAGTCTTAAACTCTCCTACGAGGTTTGCATGAACCTATGTCTTAAATACTTTATAATCTCTTCTTCCGCAGTTTCCACCAGGAAGAGTTTTTGTAACATTTACTACTTCCAGGATTAGAGTTCTAGATGTCTGATACTTCATAGTTAGTTACGTCATGGAAGAATACAAAGTGTTGAAGACAAACTCAGATGACATACATATACACAATACATAAATGTAGTAGTGGAGCACACACTAGTAATACACTATCAATATGAGCGAAAATGTTAACCAACATGCAAAGAGGCCATGCTTCCATAGCTATAATGGTTATTAATGTTTGATTTTAACCATTTCAACCATGTTTAGATTAGATATAAACTGGTAAATACGTATAATATTAGACTAAAATAAATCTACTAATAATTCTAGAGCCCTTACCAGTCGTCGGAGACGTATTAGCCAGCATATAAATAGATTAGAGTACAGCCAAAGTTATTTTTCTTATTATTTACTTATGCTTTGTGTGTTTCATTAAGCTTGTAAATTTAAACGTATTTCAATTTCTAAAAATGTTCATCCAAGCAAACATAGAAGAATCAAAGGGGGATATAATAATCGTAGCAATACTACATCATATTCTGATCTAATGGCATACGTACAAGCATTTTTTCTTCACTTTGCCATAGTAATTTTCAAAAGTAAAACATGTGGTGACCAAATAACATCACTGGGATTATGCAAATGAAAGTGATACAAATAATCGCACGCAAACCCAAAACCTTTCATATTTATCATCCCAAAAAACTTTTGAGTATGTCTCCTGTACCATTTTAACGAATACGAGGTAGAATCAATCTATTTGAAAGCAAATGTTAATATAAATAACTGGATTATTTTTTTAGCACGCATGACGAAAATGCTAAATCGTATTGTTATTGAATTTGATTACCAAACTTTATTTTCGGAAACTCGAAAGGCACTGACATATACTTCCATGCAGAAATGCAGTAACCAAACTTGGTACTTGTACGTTTCCAAATTACGTAAGAAAAGTGCTTTTACAAACTTACATTTGACAATACAATTGTTGTCAGAGATAAAGGCTCTAGCATTTCGGTTTAAACGTAATCTACCATTATAAAATGAAGACCACACCAAGAGCCATATCAAACCGTAAAAAGCACACCCTCCCCAGTCACAATGTGCATCGATCTTCTTTTTTTTTTTGCCTAAATTTTCCTCACTGTACCGTAATTTTTCACCCTTTTCCGTGTTTTCCTTTTATTAGAATTCAGTCTACAAGAGAGTTGAGAGCATTGCATAATTATGGGGTGGGAGCATTTTTTCCTACTCTTTTTCTTTGTCATTTTCCGAGTGCTTTTCAAAGTAATAATAGAGAAAACCGTATTTTTAAAAAGAAACTTAGAAAACATTGCCAGCACGTTACGCAAGCTTCATTCATTTTCGTAGGGAGACCGTATACCAAACAAAATGTCATTATTCTCTGTCTCTGTGTTGCCCTTATCCTTTACTTCGATACTTCGAATGTTGACTTTCTTTGAAGCTTCCCAGGAGTCATTATTCAACCCTATGGCTGGAATGAAATGAACAAAAAAAAACATCGATGACGACGGTATTCTTCTAGTGCATAGGGTAGCCTTTGTAGTGGCTAAACTACCAGTGGGAAAAAATAATGTTGCTTTTGACATTTGAAACCCTGCACAGTCCAGATGACCTTGTCGACTTCTTCACTATCATAAATTTTCGTACATTGAATGTTCGGCTTTTCAGCTCAGGAGAATAGATTTAACTGGATTTGTGGCGTAATCATAATCAGCGCCTTCGGTTGGTTCTCCCTACACAATACGTTGCCTTAAAAAATCTAGTCAAGAATTTCGTCTGTTGCCTGGTGAGAATTAAACTCAAAGTCTGCCTTGAAGCTTCAAGCATGACTTTTTTATATTGAAGAATACAGTGAATAGAAGTCACGTAGACAAAAGTTTACGTTTCTAAATTAAGATTTAAAATGAGAAAATTAAAAAGACATTTGATAAAGTATATCTACCATATAAGTTACCTATTTACGCTTGTTTGTTCCACCTATTATAGGGGAGTATGGTGCAAATAGCGCATTTATTCTTTTACTGAAGAATCTTTAAAAATTAGATTAACCGTTGCAAACTGTTGAATAGGCTCTTATTTCAAAACAATAAAATGAAAAGGAATGCCAAGCACTATGGTTGTAATCTATCATGAGCCAGCACCCGAAAGGCTCATGTGACATACGACTCTTAAATTAAACTTTGACATTCATACTAAATCTCTTGTGCACATTATCTGTTCCTTTTGTTCATAAATAGTACACAAGAAACTCATCTCTTATAAAATGTACGCATGCATTCAATGTAGCAATGATACGCGTTTCCAAAAACCCTCTTAGCATCTTATTCTCTGCCGGGTTCCAAGGCAGTTTAAAAAAAGAGTATTAATGTAACCAACGGGAGATGGTTAAATAAGATGTCAAAAGATTTAATGTCTTATATTGAAGCTCATGAGTATAATAATAGTACAAGTGTGTAATTATGATGCAATATAGATATAAAAGTATATAACTTACATAAAGCAATAATGGGTTTCTACTTATATTTTTCTGTAGGAAGCCGTCTCTACATGGATCCCGTTTATATGTATTCTACTATGGTATTAAAAACTTGACATTCCGCACGATTTCGAATCATGTCGGACGGGCTGAAGTGGGGAGCCTGGTGGCTATAATTTACTTGTTCTTCTGGATGTGCCATGATCCACCAAATAATCGTAAG
>VICI01004497.1:0-10899 GCA_019593645.1 Akabosia matsudoensis
GAGATTACAAGTTCAAAGATAGACATCTAGAGAAAGGGAAGAGAGGGCTGAAAAAAGTGTGAGCGCACTGCAGAGCAGACAATAAAAATGTAAAGAAGTCACTGTGGTTGTGCTGGAGTTTTAAGAAACTAACGCAATAACGAAATATCACAGCTCAGCAGTTCCAGTAACAGAATAAAAATCTATATGCATGCTTATAATAGCGGAAAAACAAAATGACTTAAAATATTCCTCCCCCTGCAGAAAATAACTGTGTAAAATCTCAAGACTTGTTTCCTACTTTAACCACGCTGCACGATTCCATTGAAACCTTTCATATTCCTTTCATAGCAAACACGGATATTTTTTTTCATGAATCTTTTGCCATTGAATACGATGAAGAAAAACGCAGAAAGTCAGATAAGCCCCTGTATGTAAGTCAACTTGTAATTTGTCCTACGGTTTATACCTCAAAGGCATGATGACTAAACATTCAAAGACGAGTCGTGATTGCTACTATCAAAGTAGTACGGTCCAGTGAACAGTTATGATTGGAATGAGAAAAGGCGGGTTGCTTCGACTAATTCGTTGAAGCTGCTGAACGAGAAAATGCACTGGAGAGTTAATTGTTTTCCAGCATGTGAGTAAAAGTCATAAGATGTACGTGGATATGCGTGAATTCGTATCTTATTTTCGTATTTCAAACTCACGCAAGTGGTGTTTGAAGTTATAAAATTTTATTTTTGTATCATACTTGTAATAATAATCATAATCGTCACGCTTAACATGAAAAAGAAATCTCAAATGTTTTATATCCACAACTGTTTAATGATAATAAACTCTTTTCAGTGTTACTTTGCCATCTCCAAAACCTACCCTTTCCCGATTCTTTTCAAATTTATAACACACATTTATGAAATGGTACTTGCGGAACAAAAGATTTATTTATGAATTCATGTACCGGAGGAATAGTCAATGAAAAGTTACGATTACAACCAGAAGATAATGTGTTGGCCCACCATGTCAATAGCGAATGCGATAATTGCCACAGGATTTTCGAATAACACTTGAATTTTCGAAGGAAGTTAGGTTCTAGTTGAAATTAGTATCTTTATTACGATGAAGAAGATATTATACTTTCCAGGTTTCAGACGCTTGAATCAGTCTAATTTGGAGGAACGTGTCGGCTTTTTCCATTGAAAATGAAACAACACCGGGAATGAAAGAAAGGTTTTTCTAATGGCGTCTCGTATGGTGTGGTCTATCAGGTCAAAGTCAGATCGGATCACAAAAGAAAGCGAGGGTCATGCCATTAAAAAACAAATTAAGCTTCTATGAACTGTTAGAATAAAAATGATACTCATGCGTCAGTCATGGTACCGCAATCATACGCAAAGGATATCTTCAGTGCACTTGGAAGCTTTTGCTTATGAATCCAGCATCGACTGAGCAATTAGCGCTTTCATAAGATAATTAAGTAAATACAAAGTCAAGATAGCCGTGAATCATACATTGCAACCATAAATGAGCAATGGGAATGTTATTTGATAAGCTTTGGAAGGACAAGGTCACCCTTGTAAAATGTATTGCATGTAAGGAAGTTTTGAAACATCTTGTTCATCCTTCGCTTAACATCCAAGTTTGATTTTTTACTGTGTCCACATGTTTAAACATTTTTGAGCAAATTACTCGTTGAAGGACGTGCCAACGCATTTCTTATTTAACATATTCATATTCCTAATGAAACATATCTAATCAAATGTCTTGGAGTACATTTAGCAAGACGACAAATATGGTAGTATGTATGAGGTAAGTTAAATTAATTTTCAAGACCGATTGTACCCAATACTTTTCATCTTTCGAAAAAGGCAATGAAGGACGGTCTGTCTTACTCTTACATAGGTTATCATCATCACCGTTCTGTGCTCATCTCTACTAGCTCTGAGCAATATAATATTAATAACAAGATTAGAGGCCGAGAAATAACAAAAGTCTGTCAGCATTGAAACTACCTCGCTTACTAAAATAATACACGAGAGTTGTCATCCTGAGAGAATATTTCATCAGCACAACATAGCGTCTTTGCAGGATCATTAATAATACGAATGCTTCCGAGTTTACCTGTAATAGATTTTATGCTGCTCATCATCTAAAAATAGAACACGTTTTTTATTTGATGCAGCATACGATCATAAGCGAATCACGAAAAAAGGATCATGGAGATAATCATGATCGCACACAGTGAAAGAAAAACATTTTTTGTCTAGATGGGAGAAAAATGACTGACTACACAATAACAATACCTTCGTTGATTAGAGGTGTATGGAATGTAGCAATACGCTATGAAAACGGACATGAGAAAGTGGTGCTTCTTGCATTCAACACAAGCTATTTTATCGCAGAACAATGATAGGTGATAAATGTAACATTTGGTGGATTATTAATATCAATCAGTCTAAAGATACTTTATGTTCATAGATTACATTTTATGTTGAGTTCGTGAGTGGCATTTGCTTAAATGTGTCATTGTGTAACTTTTACATCACAAGCTATCAGAAGACTCTTAATAGAAATGGTTGTGATAGTCGTGATGTAATACGAATCAAATAAAGAAACTCATTATACCCACACCTGGACGAAATTCACATTTAGAAGATTATATGTTTGGTAATTGGTGTGTTTTGATCGGTATTGATAATGTTGACAACATATCTAGCCATAAAAAGAGTATTTAAGATAAGGGTGGGCTAAGTTGGCAAAGACAATTGGTAAGAATGAGTCAACAATATTTTCATTAAAGTTGGCAAGTTTTCCATCCCATCTGAACCTAATTTACATTCTTCTGTCTAAGTTGTTGCAGTAGACCACGCGAGAAAGAGCGTGTTCATTCTGACAAAGTGTCGATTGTCTCATAAAACAACAATTCAGCACCCATATCAAAGAATGCCAGGTTAAAAAAGCCATGCCATAAAACGTAGGATCAGATTTTTAAGTAGCTGTTCAAAAGTGCGGGTAAGAGGGTACTTCTAAATAACTATCCCTAGAGTCATTCTTATGTATTGTATGAATGACTGATAAAAAGTTTCTCTTTTTTTACCTCTTGCAAAACTTTAGTGAATGACGACCAGAACGGGTAACAGCACTTAAAAAGTTTAGGCAGACGAATTTGCTGGCACTTCAAAAATTCTCGACACCTTAGTTAACAGCTATGTTCTTTCCAAGTGTTTACTCATTTGTGGCATGGCCGTGTTCAAATGTTTGTGAAGGAGAAACTACTTGAAAGTTTTTTACGTTTGCTACACTTCGTCACTAACCAAAGTGGTTCTAAAAGTGGCCGTCTTTGTTTGCAGTTTTCCCATGCATGAACGCGAAAAAGCTGCCAACCAGTAAACACTATGTCGTGCGTGATTGATAAATTGAAGTTGTAACTAAGATTCTTTTCAAGTGGTTAGATTATTTACAAAAATTCTACCTGTATACATTAGAAGCAAGAAGCAATAGGTTATTATTATAATTACTACGCAAAGTGTTAAGTTAATTACTTCACGATTTCGCTGCTTTGTGTCAGTCAAGGGGTTGGACCTAATTTGCATGCAGATCACAAACAAGATAGGAACCCAATACATATTCCTCTCTTTTAGCTAACCGTAGGAAGTTCCTGAACATCACGACTTGCTTTGTTCCTTCAACTATAAATGCAAATTATGACTTTTTGGCGAAAACATTCCACGAAATATTTTAAATATCATGCACAGTTGCCAATATCCAAAAAAATACTTATGTCTCAAATGTTTAGTATTTCTGGATGGCTCTTCAAAAGTTAGCGAAAATTTTGAAATAGGGAAAATACTCTTTTAAATTAAACTTCTCCTAAATTAGAGTACCTTGTTGTTTGAATATGGAAACTGATTTAATGGCATTTTTACCATCATTGTATTCCTTAGTGGCTAGTGGCTAGATGGCCGATAGGTTGTTATAATAGTTGGCTGTCTCAACAACTCTAGAGTTTGTTTCTTGATTTGATGCGAGATGAATATTTATAAAGCTGTCCATAAAAGGCGCATAAAATCGAACATCAAATGAATTGATTTTTATTTTCATTCTAACAACACTGCCGACAATTCCCTGCTGACAACCAGCTACCTACACCACCAGCCGTTTTTTTTGCCTGTTCATCATGAACATCAATAAAAATCCGCCAATCGAATAAAAATATCCAAAGTATTGTTGGAAATATGTATAGCTTGTTCGTGATGACCATGCTGACGATCAATGTCTCGACTAAATTGAGTCGTCATCTTTGAATCCGTTACGCTGTGTCATTTACAAGGGTAATTTGTAACAAGGGAATTCTCAAAAAGCATTTTATTTATGTACATATCCTCGTTTTTGCCTTCCTTTGTGATTCCCCAAAAATCAGGAAAAAATGATGAACAGACAGCAAATGCAACTCTAGCGACTGTCCGCTATTAAGGGGGGATGACAGCATGAGCAATGATATTATTCCAATTGGTACGAGAGTGTAGTTCCATAAAAGGAAATATGGACCTTTAACAGATTATGTAACTTAACCATAGCTTGTTCGTGATGACCATGCTGACGATCAATGTCTCGACTAAATTGAGTCGTCATCTTTGAATCCGTTACGCTGTGTCATTTACAAGGGTAATTTGTAACAAGAGAATTCTCAAAAAGCATTTTATTTATGTGCATATCCCTCGTTTTTGCCTTCCTTTGTGATTCCCCAAAAATCAGAAAAAAATGATGAACAGTCAGCAAATGCAACTCTACCGACTGTCCGCTATTAAGGGGGGATGACAGCATGAGCAATGATATTATTCCAATTGGTACGAGAGTGTAGTTCCATAAAAGGAAATATGGACCTTTAACAGATTATGTAACTTAACCTAAAGAGAGAAGAAAGAAAATGCACAATGGGACGCTCCACTAGTCACACATGTACAACAATACACAATGCCAAATCAAATATGACGGTGATGATGATGACACGGTCAAAATCACTCCAAGCCTAAATATAAAGTCTCTGCGCTCCGTTCGTCTCGTCTGGTTGTGGGTGAATGAATGGAGTACTTTGAGTCATGGGACATTTTCTTCATTAGTTGTGCACATTCCGAATTGCCTTTCCTCACGCGGATGCTGTTAAAATACCAATAATAATAGGTTACATCACTTACATCACGTCCAAATTTGGTTTTAGGGACAGTTAGTCATTCATCTCATCAAATATACAATAGATGAACAAATTTATACGAGCATCCGTGTCTTTCTCACTTTCATTCATTTTGTACAACTTCCAACTTCAAAAACATCTCATGCACTATTAGAGGTATGGTAATAACAACCACTTTATTTTTAGCATTTTCTTTCTCCTTCCTATACAACCACATCAGTAGAATTCTGCGGCCCTCCATTTTGTGTTCAAAACTCTGTCATTTCCTAGATAAAGCTGCTATGTATGTATTTGTTTAGAAGATACTTGAAAATCCCGAATTTTATCCCTCGCACTAACAAAAACACAAATAGGAAAGTATCAAGCATCCCGCTGCTATTAATGCGTTTACGAAAAATATTGGAAGAGGAAGCATGACAGCAAAGAAAATATCGGATAGATTTACGTCCCTTTACCAGCTTTATAATATTAGGAAAGAACAAGCTTTCTACATACGGCTGTCGGAGAGAAGTATTTCGCTGCTTTCCAACTCTGGCCTGTGTATTTTAGTTTGACTCTCTTTGTTAAGTAGTAGTAGTAGTATTTTGCCAGCAGAATGTAGTAATGAGACCGATTATTGGAAAAGCCGCAGTCACACTTATTCGTTTTGTTTGGATTGACTCGCCTCCAGCAAAATCAGAGAAGAGGTCTAGCTTGATGGTGACGGACGCCTTCTTCAATTATCCGCTTCCAACGAACAAAAATGATTTAAATGACGGGGATGTTTCATTGTACCTCCGCATGATCTTATCGGAAATTACATCGCCAGTCGCAAAATGTTATGATGATCGTTTTTGATGAAAGGCAAACGAAAATCAATACGTGAATGACTCATACCAGGGAATTGTTAACAGGATGTACACCATATGCCAATACCAAATGCAAATCCCGTAAAAGTGAAGGACACTTGTAGGTATGAGAGTTGTAATGGCATTATCCGTCTTTTCTTTAACGTTCGGAGGAGAACGAGCTTTTTTTTATTTTTTTTTCTTCTAGAAACTGGCAAGCGTCTACTACGCCTTATTACCAGTGGGCACGTGGATTCACCATTTCTCCCATTTTGCTCAATACCTAAGGGTGACATTTTGTTCAAAAGTCTGCGTATATTTTTCCAATACTTTCATCACAGTACTTTTACTCTATATCTAATTCATATAGGATGTAATGCAAGTATGTATGTATTGTGTATAGTGGTACTTACAAACATGCAGTCATTTCAACAATCACTGTCGGTGGGCGTGCAGCTTCGCTTTTGTTTCTCTGTTCCGTTAGCATTTATCTTTAGCATTAAAACTTATTCAAGTGACTTATTAAACCCGACCATTTCCCGGAATCCTGTTATTTGTTCAGCTAGTGCAATGATGCATAACTTTATGAAAGCCGACTGTCCTGCTGAGATGCATTCATTCATCTCTCGATTCATTTGGCCTTATGACCTTCCTCTTTTCATGAAAAGTATTCGGTTCTTTATTTTCGCAAGTGAAAAACCATGCAATCTCACTTAAATGTACACCAGAATTACTTTCCAGAAAGCTGTGCTGATGCCGCAGTTGAATCCATACAACGTTTGGTCTTACACCTATTCGCTAGGTTTTTACTGTATAAAATATAAAATCTGAAGTAAAATCTGCATCAGAACAGCATCAGAATAGTATTCATGTAATGTTCGTTTCTTCATAAAAGAAAACTTGCTTGTTCAATTTCTTTAATGGATTTGCATGGTAGGAAGAGTATTACTGCGATGTTCATACACAGGGATTTTGCAAACAGGAGTTTTCCATAACTTTTAATTTTGTAGCTACCTAGACATGTCCGTATATGTACAAGTCGGCGACTTATCCCATAATCAGGTTTTATTAGATGATCTTATTTAATCCTGCTTAGATTGTACTTTGTTACAGCGCAGTGTATTCTTACGTACCTATTTATGTTCAAAGTTAATGTCCTCTTGTTTGCCAGATGATGATGATATTGATTCATTGACATGGACTTTATGCCGTCTTACCGTACCGCATAATTTTCTCGTTCATCCTGCTAAAATATGAGTAGTGCACGTAATAAAAACATTATTTTGGCGCTTTGTGCGCTAAGTAAACCCGCAATGAATAATATAATACATGGTCTGGGTAAAAAGAGGAAAGTATAGTTTATGTGAGCTGGTGGCTATTTCACCATACATTTTTATCTCACTCCAGCATCTGGCACAAAAGATTTCTATTTAAGCTGAAATATACTTTGATAATGAGTTTATTGTGAACTCCTCCTCTTCTCCGCTGTCTGATTTTGATAAAGTTGTTTCTTTTTCCCTTTTGCTGGAAACAATCCTCCTTTGTTACTTTCATGTCTTATCATCGTCATTGTTGGTCTTATATGGAATTACATATGCCAAAAAAGATAGAATATAATAACAAATTCTTCGCTACCGGTCCTATTACGTTTAACAATAGTAGACACAGGCTAGAGTACAATAGACATGTGTATGGTCTTCACGGTGCATCAACACGAAACAAAACGGGCACACTACCGTTGTAACTTACAAAACACATTTTAGGCTCTATTATAAAAAAAAGTGGGCACACTTCCCCCTAAAAATTGCTCCGACTTGGCTGTTACATGTCTCTACTACTCATCCTAAATGTCAAATGAGTTCAAGTCAGTTAGCAGAAGTTCGAATGCACAGTAGCCAGCAAGAGAGCGATTCCTCCATGATCTGTGTATTCCTTTTACAGGAGAAAATACATTACGAAAGTTTATTTGAACCCTTAAAAGCTCAGCTTTCCGTATTTCCTTTGTCTCTACCACCGCCAATCGACACCCAATGCGTGCATACCATCAGGAACACTGAACCTACTTTAACCGTAGTCTGGTGAAGGTTAAAGAATTGCTGCACGCATTTAGGTTTTGATCCTTTGACAGCATTATCGATAGGACCTGACTGGAAGAAAATAGATGGTATTAGTTACTACATCAAGTAATATGATTCGTTCTCGTTCGTGATGGAATCCATTCATTGATACACGAACTTGGTGCTGTCCAAGATATCCTGACTTCCCTTTTGGATTTTTTTCTGCTGTCAGGTTACTACCGGTGTGGAACCTCACGAAAACCACGAGAGGAGACATGAGATACCCATGTCCTCAATTATGTTTCAACTGTTTTAAAAGACACGAACGGAAAGCAGTATCACACAAAGTATTGGATAGCAGAGCATTTAAAAAGGATAATATGATGATATGCTAACTCATATAAAAATCGTTTACAGAACAAACCTATACAAATGTGTATTACGTCTCATGTCGAGATAGAACACATTTGAATTCATTTTTACAATATTTCATGAAGTAATTTCTGTCCAAAGAAAAAATTCCCACGACAAGCAAATAAAGTGTCTATGTACTGCTGGCCGTGTGAGTGCGGGAAAATTATACGGATTTTTATGGTTAGAAAATTACGATAGTGAAGGTGTTTCCTCGTATGTTTCGTTTCACTCGTGTAATGTAATGTAACGGTTATTCGAAGTCGGTAACTCAAGGTTTATTACAGACAGGTTGAAGAATGGACGCAATTTGAAACTAACACGATTTAACAGAGAAAGAATTCTATTCTGATTAAAGTGAATGAATGAAGATGGAAAGCCAACTTGCGTTCCCTGACAAATTACATTTCTTTTCATATCCACGTTTTAAATCTAATTTAACCTTTTTAAGGTTTGAATCATGCATAGATACATTACCAGATATCCTGTGACGTTTTATCTTGGATTTTCATCCTACATCCTACACATGTGTAATATTTGAAATGTATTCTTGAATAATCCATTATGGTGTGACTCTAAAAAAAAGTTATGTTGGTGTTTCTCTTGTGAAAATTTCCTTTCATGACACGTTACGGACCAAAGTGAAGCCATACTCCTATACTTGAAGAAAATAAGATTTTTAAGAATAGAGACCGAGACCTTAACTCGTTATAACGCAATGCTGGCGCATAAAAGTTTGATGGAAGACATAAACTTGTTTTACCGCATCTACGTTATATTGATTCTATTTTTGATTTTAGAGTGTAGCACACATGGAGCTGAATTGGTTTGATGGGTCAATTGCATGGCATAATTTTGCAAATTGCATACAATGACACTGAGTTGCCTATAAAAATATAAAAATGATTATTTGTACCGTTGATGTCATCAGAACCTCCGATAGAACTTCCAAACGTTCTTTAAAGCAACTTGTAACTCACATCACCCATGATAATAAATACTACACGAAATCTTGTTTAATTCCACCGGTTCGTTATCCCATCAATGCACATGTGGGCGAGGTATGCATCGAAACTGGAGCTTTACTCGTGTAACGAGTTGTTGGCTGATCTTGAGAAACGGACAAGGTTACATTGATATGGAAAAAGACGCTCATTTAGATTTAATAAACTCGTACCCACTTGAAAGCCTGCTATCATCAAGTTGAATGGACTTTGATATGAAAATGCCTCAAGATATTTCATTATCAGAATTGAACTTCAATTTGACTTACATGACTTTCCTTAGTATCACTTACCAAACGGGCATTCTTGCATTATATGAATAAAGAACAAAAAATAATAACCTACGAAATCATAATCTTCGGTGACATATACAGTTCATAGATAACCTAGCAAATGAGGCTATCACTATTAACTTGAAGGTTCATAGTTTCGTGGTGATACAACTTGGTACCATCTCCCATCAGCTTTGTACCATTTGAGATATCTTAACCTATCCCGAAACCTGAATGCTATCATTGGATTTATGGACATTGAACTGTTTTGGAGGAAATGACAGCTATTGTTAAGCTAATATATTTGGCACGTAATATGACAAGAACAAGTTGTCTAAGAACAAAATCAACAGCACATCACATCTGATGTGAGTATTGAATCCTTTTGAAGGTATCTTAAACGACATTGTTCGTTTCATTTACGTAAAAAAGGCAGAGAAAAAAGAAAGGCTGGTGTCTGGTAGCAAATTACACGACATCCAGCATATTGGGATCCAACACATTAGGCAATTAAACTGTTGTAGAAACCTGCTGCGTTTTATATCAATTTATTATCACACTTTGTTCCATTATAAATCGAAAACCTTCAGGTAGACAGAGAGGAAACCTGAGGAAGTTAACCTATCTCTTTCAATGTTGTACAATGCAGTTTCGGAACACAATGGAACAGGAGAAATTACATCTCTATCGAGCTGTTCTTTTGTCGGGATCTTTCCTCATATCACGTTCTTCTCTCGGCTAAATATCTTCATCGTAGTTAACCATTGCGATCCTCTTTGTTCAACGGGCTTAGGTATTTGCTTCTTTCTCCAAGCCGACACTCAGTTCTTATCTGGTGTCATTAGCATCGGTAGTTGGTTATTATTACGGCAAGATAGTCCTGTGGAAAACTTTGCAAAGAATATCCAACATAGCGGCAACAAGTTAATAGATGAGCATGAAGCTACCCTCATCATTAGCATGAGATGCTTCAGCACACCTTACTACACAGCTCTCCTGGTGGAGCTCAATTGTATTACGTTTGCATTCCATCGAGATATTCTATTGACTTGTAATCAGTGTGTGATATATTTTAGTCCAACTGAAATGTAAAACTGCCTTCGGGTATAGGCCAATCCATGACTTGAAGCAAAATTAGGCAAAACAATTTGAGCCTCC